>SSNS01000270.1:789257-915502 GCA_006937985.1 Aphyosemion australe | reverse complement strand
CATTTAACTTCAAACAAAAAACTGGATGCACAACATGTAAACATCGCTCATGATTTGGGAAAATAGATTTTCATAAAGTTTTCGCAGCACACGTTGACCGAACTCCATATTAGCAAGGACGCTAAATGCGTTAGCCGGCTAACAATTAATAGCAACACCAGTTGGGGGAATGTAATGATAAAATAAATGCCCTTTATTCACAGTAAAACTTATATTCTTGTATTAAACATGTCTGTGGTCAAATTACCAACCGTGTGAAAACACAAAAGCTTTAATAAATGGATTAAAAAACATGTAATGGAATATAAGAATGACGCAGCGTATTACCTTCTGGAAGAAAGATCCGGAAGTGGCCGCAGGTTATGCTGCGTTCATGATCCAGTGGGAAAGTCCGGTGGTGCGTTCACAGTCCAGTAGGAAATCCCTCAATAACATTACACCGCTTTGACAAAGACAATTTAATGTAAAAACAACTTTCTTCAAATTAGCAAAAAAAAAAAAACTATTTAGATCAGAAGAATTACTAGCAGAAATGAAGTTTCACGTTTAGCTGAACTGTTACAGAAGTTACAGAATTTGTTGAAGGCTAACACTTGCAGTAGAAAAGGTTATAACGTCTGTAACTACTTAAAATATGACGAAAAACAGAAAGATTAAAATTGTAAGGCTAATTTAAAATACCAAAATATATTGAATTTAAATTTGTGGGACAATGTTGCTGGAAAACCTGGAGTGTAACAGTAAAAGTCTGTGAGAGAGAGCTTAAAAGTACATAAAATTTGTAATAGGGTAATTATAACAAAACAATGAATACACAATGTTTTAATAGGGTTATTCTTGTTTCATGTAGTGAAAGGTGGAAAGGGATTAAGGCTATTTGGAGGAGGAAAGCGAAGCTGAGCAGCATCATTTTGAACTTGTGAGTTGCCTGAGAGCAGGAGCCAAGCAGCTGACACCATTCTCTGAATGGTAAATAGCAGTTAGACATAGCTAAGAATAGCTGCAAGGCTAGGCACCCCAGTCCTATTATCTAGCATGTTTTAGAGGTTTATCTGCTTCAATTCACCTGATTTTAATCAGCAGCAAATTGATGAGTGGAACAGCTGGATCAACTGTGTTGAAGCCATGGTTGAAGCAGGGAAACAACTAAAATGTGATGGATAGCATATAGGACCAGGGCTGCTAACCTTGAGCTAATGTTATTGTCTGCTGCAGAGAAACGCCCAAGTTAAAAAAAAAAAAATTTCCCCATGACAAAATCATTCTGTAATGTGCACATTTATGTTACACAATCACAAACATCCCACTAAAAATGAACTCCTAGCCCTGATTTAATTATTTATTTACTGATATCAGTTGTTCCATTGGTTGTAGGTAATTCTCTGGTCAGGTGGGTCCCCTCTTGTGTCTTCAGGATCAGGCAGGAGCTTACAGAAGAATGTGCCTAAAGGATTCCTCTGTACTCGTTAATATTTGTTTTACTTATTAAATTAATCTCACTTTATACACTCCCTGTTTTTCAAGTCCATAAATATATAAACACACACTTGAATTTAAAACGAGCTCTTAACAGTGAGATGCCTATTTTAATTCATCACAGGGCTAGTGAAATGTGCAATAAAGTAATTGAATAAATGTGAAATTTATAAATAAATAAATATCAAAATATAAACAAAACTAGAATTAAAATGAGACATTTTGGCAGCACAAAGAACTTGTTAGACGCATGCAGCATTTATTATAATAACTGTAGGCAGACAGGAGACAGAGCTGGATGGTGGTAGTGAGGAAGATGATTCTTAGTCATGGAAGGATAGTTGAGGACTTTCCAGGAACAGGAGATGTGGTGGTGTGGTATCTTCTAGGAGAGAGAGGTTTCCAGAGAGCTGTAGAAAACAAGAATGTAAGTTATTAGTTAATTTATTTTTGATACCAAAGAAAAAAAATATTTAAAAGGTATTTACCAGGTGAATCAGCTCACGTCAGCACCAAGTGTCACAGGGCCTCCTTCGTGTTGTCATGATGTAATTTAGCTCCGTGCTCACAGCAAAACACGTGTAACAATAACCTATAAAACAAGTACATAGATAATGTTACAACTCTAAGGTTGTAATGAAGATTACATGATGTTTAAAAATAGATCACCTTTGCTACACCTGCAAGGCTGGACCAGTGCATTCTTGTAGCTGCTAAAACCAGTCTGACAGCACATCACATTGTTGTGGGAGGTAGCTTTAGAGAAGAGGAGAAGCACTGTTGAGAGCGGAGCGGGATGGAGGTTAGAAGATCTGTTAGGAGATCCGGAGGACCTGAGGTAAAATAGGATTTTAGTGTGAGTTTGGTAAGCTACTCCTTGGTGCTCTCCAGTGGTGACCAGCCAGGTCTGGGGAGATGTGATAAAAAAACAGCACAAAAATGGAGTACAATAATATTATTTACAATTATTATTTATAATACTTTTTTCTTTTACCTAGAACAGTTCACAGAGCTATAGAACAGAGCCCGTCATTCAGATGGAAGCTGGGATTAGAAGCTGACACCTGGGTCTGTTCAGGGTGGAGAGGCTGCTCTGGGACTTTGTGTAACACAGATTTCCATCATGGTCCCTGTGTCTGTCTGTCTGTCTGTCTGTCTGTCAGTCAGTCAGTCACTCACTCACTCACTCAGTCAGTCAGTCACTCAGTCACTCACTCACTCACTCACTCACTCACACTCTCACTCACACTCTCACTCTCACACACACACACACACGCGCACACCCACACACACACACACACACACACACACGCACACACACACACACACACTCACTCACTCACTCTGCTGCTGGGAGCTCTGAGCTGGTGGCTATGTAAAAAAAACCCAGCAGATATACTTATAGTTGTTTATTAGAGCAGCAACACACGTGTAACAATAAGCTAAAACAATTACATAATGTTAAAACTAGAAGGTAATGAAAGATAGATGATTAAAAAATAACTCACCTCTGCTACACCTGCAAGGCTTCACCTTAGCCTGGACCAGTGCAGACTTGTGGATGACTAAATCAGTCTGACAGCAGATTACTTGGGTAGATTTAGCCTGAAAAAAATAAATAACAGCACATTGTTGTGAGAGTTTAGCAACTTAGATCACGTAGAAAACAAACTGTCCAATATATGAGCTTCATAGCATAGCTGGTGAGTAATCTGACTGCTCTCAGAGCTAACGCAGTGTCCAGAATCAGACATGAATATGTTCTAATTAGAGGTGGACAGGAGATTAGAACAGGGTCAGGCTCTGGTGCAGCTGGAAGCTTCATGCTGGGATGTTCTCCTACTCCATGTCCCTCCTGTATTTATCTGCTTCAGCACTCAGCATTATTATCAACTGGTGCAAAAACTCAACCTGAAACCGTCTGTAACAAACATTATCCCACACAACACTAGCTCTGAGCCTGATGGCAGTGTGGACTGATATTAGCTAAATGAAATGAACCACGTCTCTTTCTTTGCATTTATAAATAAATATAGTAATTATAGCTGCTAAATTACAGGTAGGGAGTGATCTTTAGAAGTTGATAAAAGTAATTATTTAGCTTACTCACCTCAAATTGGGCCAGAAATATCCGTTATGGGGAGGAAGCAGTCATTGGGCTCCGTCTAATTCCCGGACTAAACCCAGCATAATCCAGTTCAAACTCCATCAAGTTGGTGGAGGCACACGTAAAAAACACTAAACTACTATCTCTAACAGCCAGGCAACTAAAACTAAGTAATTATAATACTAGAAGCTATGCTAGGACTCTGACTCAATGCTAATGCTAAACTACAGCAGAAACACTCACTTGAGGCTAACTCCGAGTCCCAACTGCTACAAGGCGTGGCCGAGACCTTGATGCTTTTATAACCTGCAGCCGCAGCGCTGCTACGTGCTAGTGCACGGCTACGTTGCACGGTACAGTCTCAGCCATTGGACAAGACGGATTCAAATTTCTTTTGCAAACCACTGCTGGATAGTTTTGAGCTGAAGAGGGCGCTCGACTGACGTTTTTAGGCTGAATTTTGAGTTTTTGAAGAAAATGCACAAAAATGCAAAAATTGTGACTACACATGTCTAAAACACTATTAGACACTCATTTATACAGGTTATCAGCAAAAAAAAGTTGATTTTGGTGTTACTTGCTCTTTAATGAGGAAGGCTTTGGATCTGTGCTTCAGATGTCAAATCAGAGACCTTTAACTTCTCATCACCATTCGAAAAGTATAGCACCGATTTGAAAAATTCCAAAAGCGTCAGCATCAGAAGGCTTTGGTGGTGCTGTATTTAATTTTTTGTGTGTCTACCTAGAATATTTGTAGGAGAAATGATGAGATCATTTATACTGTCTGGAGCAGAAAATGCCTGTTTTTTATGGGAGGAAAATGTGGCTGAATCCTCCTTCTGACGCTTGTAACTCAAGAACCGTGACAGCTACAGCTAAAACAAAGACATCCTATCAAAGCTGACAAACAAACCTTCTGTTTTTAAAAACAATTACACATGAACTCTAAAAGATGTGGTCGTAGCAGATTTTTCTTTAGAGAAAGTCATCGGATCCTGCAGCTGATCAATGGGAGAAAATCTGGCTCACTCCTCCTTCTGAGGCTCGTAGCGCCCGAACCGTGACAGATACAGCTAAACCAAAGACGTCCCATCGAACCTGACAAAGAAATCTACTGTTTTTGGTAAAATGATGAATGAACTCTAAAAGATGTGGTCGTGGCAGATTTTTGTTTAGAGAAAGTCACGGGAGACTGCAGAAAACTTTGATCTGCAGCTTCAAAGGCCTCCAACCTCTCATCACCATTCGAAAAGTATTGCACCGATTAGAAAAATTCCAAAAGCGTCAGCATCAGAAGGCTTCGATGGTGCTCTGTGTGAATTTTTGTGTGGCTACGTTGAATTGTGTAGGAGATATGATGAGACAATTTCAGCTCTCAGACAGCGATCGAATCACATGTCTGGATTATTATGGGAGTCAATGGGAAAATCTGGCACTGTCTGCCTTCTGAGGCTCGTAGCGTCCGAACCGTGACAGCTACAGCAAAAATGAAGACATCCTATCGAAGCTGACGAAGATTCCTACTTTTTCAGATATAATTCATTCAGTAGCCTAAACAATGTGGCTGTAGCAGACATGTGTTCGCAGAGGTTGTGACCTAAAAATGTTAGAGTGAAGGAACGGCAGTTGGAAACAGTTTAGAGGTGTGAGAAACATTTCTGAAAACTGATTACTCTCCAAAGAGATTATCACTACGACCACAATTTTTGGAGTACGTCCATAAATTATAGCTCAAAACGGAGGAATTTTCGTCAGCTTTTATGCAGTGCAAGTCTCATTTCCATCGGTTCTACGGTTCTCTCAGGACACGGTCTGAAGTCGAGCAAAGTCGGTTTTCGGCCCTATTCTTTTGAATGGGGGGAGGAGGAGACGTTCCTGAACTTTCCAAAATCGTACCTCAAGTTTAACCTGTGATTGTAGAAAAACCGTAAAAGATGTCAAGAAGCGGAGTCATACGAGAATAGTTTAACTTGTTCTGGGTTTGTTAAAAGTTGAATGAAGTCTCTAAGTTGAAGTATGTTGAAGTAGTTAAAGTTCAAAGAGCTGAATGGATTTTGTGAAAAATCTGAAGATTTGAAGGATTTCCCATTCATTTCAATGGGCTGAAAAATCGCAGAAAAAGCTGAATATCTCGGAAACGGTTGAAGATATCAATACCAAAAGTCATAGCCGGAAAGAGCTGAACAAGCTGAACGGTTTGATACCAAATTTGTTGAAATTGCTGAAAATTTGAAGGAGTTGAAAAGGTCCAAAAAACGTACGGAAGCAGAATAAGAAGAAGAAGAAGAATAATAATAAAGAGAAACAGGAAAACAATAGTTTGAATGCTTACTGCATTCAAACTAATAAAGAGAAACAGGAAAACAATAGTTTGAATGCTTAACAGCATTCAAACTAAATAAAAACTCAGGAGTTACATTCATCCTTTTTAAACTCTTGTAAATCAACACTCAGAGCTTTTTCCTCCCTTTTCTTACTGTTTTTTTTATTATTTTTAAAAATGCCACATTTTATCATCTGAATATTTATTATTATGTTCATGTCAGGACAAAGTAAAAGGACAAATCTGTGAAACCCATTTTAGACATGTAAACACTAGTGGGAAAATTATTAAATCTACCAAATAAACCATCAGAGTGAATGTTAAAATTAAGACAGGTTGTTTCATATTTAATTGTGACTTATTGAGAAGCAGTCATACATTTATTTTAAGTTTTTATCTAAAAAATATTTCCAGTTCTGTTTTCAAAATGAATTAATATTATTTTGTGTCAGATTGCTCTGTCATATGTGAGCAAAGCTGCTCATTATTTCTCCTTACCATCTTCGTTTTATTCTTGTGTTAAACCAGGAAGTTTCCTTGACATCAGAAAATCTCTACAAGGGAGACCCGACAAAGGTAGCAGCTATATAAGGTACACTGAACAATAAGACAAAAGACAGCAGTTCAAGCACAGTGGCCTCTTCAGAAAAATGACATCGCTCACTCTTTGCCTTCTCTATGATACTCTGCAAATCATTGAAGGATATGAATATGCCTGTTTATGCTTAAAAAGCCTAATTTATGTGCTGGATTTGAGATAAACATAGTCCCTCCAGCGTGTCCTGGGTCTTTAGGTCTCCTCCCGATTGGACGTGCCTGGAAAACCTCACCAGGGAGGCATCCAGGAGGCATCCTCACCAGATGCCCGAGTCACCTCAACTGGCTCCTCTCGATGTGGAGGAGCAGCGGATCTACTCCAAGCCCCTCCCGGATGACCGAACTTCTCACCCTATCTCTAAGGGAGAGCCCAGATACCCTGCAGAGAAAACTAATTCCGGCTGCTTGTAGCCACGATATCATTCTTTCGGTCACTACCCAAAGCTCGTGACCATAGGTGAGGGTAGGAACCTAGATCGACTGGTAAATCGAGAGCTTTGCCTTCCAGCTCAGCTCTCTCTTCACCACGACAGACGCAGCACCAATCCGCCTATCGTTCTCCCGCTCCATCTTTCCCTCACTCATGAACAAGACCCCGAGATACTTAAACTCCTCCACTTGAGGCAGGACCTCTCTCCTGACCTGGAGAAGGCATTCTACCCTTTTCTGACTCAAGACCATGGTCTTGGAGAGGAGCTGATTCTCATCCCAGCTGCTTCACACTAGGCTGCCAGCCATCCTGATGAAGCCAACAGGATCACATCATCTGCAAAAAGCTTGACCAGAAGTTATATTAGCAAACAGTTTAACAAACCAATAAATTAAACCAGTGATCAATATCTATCTGTCACAGAGATTTAAAGTTCATATTTGCATAAAACATTGGCAGGAAAAAGGGTGAAACTAGCCTGTATGTGGTGGTTATGAAAAATTAATGACTAATTTCTGTGATATTTTCAGTAAAAATCAAAGAGCCTCTGCAGAAGGACCAAGGAATCCAGGTTTTAGACCCCCTGGTTAGGAGTTACAGTATTTTTCCTGTTCCATTCTTCTCCAGACATCCATCACTCAATAACTGCAACTGTTTCTCATAATGAGCTCAGATTGAATGAAGCACATTACAGAGAGACTCTTGTTTTGCTTCAAGGACTCTTTTTACTGTCAGTAGTTTAGTTTTAGTCTCTAACTGCACACAATTTGGCTTTCTGCAGGCAGAATAATTAATCGAAACTGTCTTATAAATCACCGATGTGCCATAAATAAATGATTACCCGGTTATTGTTTTTAATTAAAACGAGATGAATTGTGATGCTGCGACTCTCGCTGAGTGCTTAAAATGAGACCTTCTCTATTCTGGGTGAGCGTAAATGGACCAGACATCCTCACATAGGTTTCATTTGATTTAACGGTACCGAGTGTTTCATACAAGCCTTGCAATTAATTGATGCATCTGGTGGCTTGTCCATCAATGAGATGAGACTCACAAAACCAGCATCCCTGCGAATTAATTTACAGCTGTTGGCTCAGAGATTTGGTAGTCCACTCAGCCTTTTGTTTGCTCATCATGTGTGTTTATTTTCCTGCTGCCACCAGTCAACCAAATGGTGCTGTCAGTAGCGTTTAGCCGCCCTCTCTCTGCCTTTGTCATTCAGGGACAATCAATATCTCCCCCATCTATTGTGATATGGCTGCTTCAAGACAGCTGGTGGTGATTTTCAACCAACACCGCCCAATCTGACTGGAAGATTTTATTGAATGTTTTAATTTTGCCGTGCAGCGCTACTGAAAAACAAACAGCATTAACAGCTTTGCTTGGAGCTCTTTTGCAGTGTAAAATGGAAGCTCTCGTCCTCTCTTTTCAAACCGCCTTTTTATCACTGCAGGAAGCAAAGTTGCACAAAGGTGTGAACTTGTGATTCACTTTTTCCTTTTCTTTGCTTTCTTACGCAGGTAAATGATTCAGTTTTAATGAATCCCAAGTAAAAAGGAATATAAATCTGTTTTTGCACCATTGATGTAATCTTTTCATTGGGGCCTTACAAGACTATTGTGACCTATATCTGCCTGAGCAGAGTAAAAAAGGGGTTGGGGGGGTGGGGGTCAGGGCTCTTTTCTGCTCGTGCACATCTCACCTTTCATTTATCCTAACATGTTTAGCAAACACAAGAAAGCCATGCTTTGAGGCTATCTAATATAATAATAATTTAAGAAAAAGTCAAAGTTCCAAAAGGGAATGCAACATTGCCATCACCTGTTTGTTTTATGTTATTGCATACTGCTGTAAACTTAGTATCTCCAGATTGTGTCGACAAACGGAGCTGAACTTCAGACTCCATCTGGACCTAAATGCTTTACTAGCAACAGACAGATTTGAGTTGTTCTCTCTGCCCTCCTTTGCTAATTTGGCATTACTTCATCAGGTGCTTTTGACTTGCTCTTGCACAATGCAACAAATTCCCAAAATGTGTTTTGTAAATCTAAATCTGCTGTCCTCCCATGACCACATGTGGTAAATGGAAACAGGTGTACCTGTGACTGGAGAGCCTGAACAGCCGGAACATGAAAAGACTGCTTGTGCTCATTTTCAGCATGAAAAGGCTCGAGGAAGACTCGGTGGGCGCAGGCTGTAGTCACTGTAGATTAAACGCAGAGATCGTGGTACTGTTTTTGTCCTCGCATGGGTATATACTGTCTGTTTACTTTGCCTATGGCCTTCTCAGTGTGTTACCAAGCAGATGAATGAACATCTGCAGTGACAGACAGACTAATAAGTATGCTCTCCGTCTACCTTCCTCTTCCCTACATTCTGCTGCATTTTATTTGTGTGCATACTTGCTTGAGTGCCTGTGCCTGCGCAAGTGTTTTATTTTCATGGGCCGCATAGAGATGAAGGACATAAAGCATCCATATGTATGAAATGTAGAGCATAAATAAAGCTTGACCTGACTTGACTCCATCAGTGGCTGACATTACTAAACCCAGTGAGCTGTAATTTCTTTTATGGAGCGCAGCACCACAAAGCCTGGGAGACAGGCAGTGGGATCAGAGAAGGATCCAAACGCATAGCAGTACGGCCCACACTCAGGGGGGTTCTGCTCCTGAACACACACACACACACACACACGAGAAGGCCTAATGGATTTACGGGTCCACGGTCAGAACCGCATGACACCAGAAGCAAAGAGGGGTCAAGCATCCCGGGTGTCTAGCTGCAGATTCAGGTAAAAGCTCGACCCAGCAGCTTTTTCCAGGATGGTGCACTAAGACTCAACATCCTGGGGGAGAGGTTGGTCTTGACGTTAGCTGTTAGTGAAAAGATCTCCACAGCATTTTTAAATGAATCCACAAACGTTTCTGTTTCCTGTAATAACTACGTGAGGTAAGTTGTGTGTCATTATGATTATTGTGTAATGACGCAAGCATAATGGTGGTATTTAGCACAGCGAGGTTTTAATTGCCAACTAGTGTGAAGAGAAAGTGAGGTGACAGCAGAAACATAAAGTTGAACACACGTGATTGCACAATTTCAGCACACATGCACTCACACAGGCACTATTTCATTCATGTCTCATTTCCAGGTTGTATTATTACCAGACAAAGGATTTCACCCTGAGGCCATAAGTCTCAGCACAACGAGTACATGAAGTTAGAACATTTATTCACACCAGCAGAAGAAACATCAACTTTTAAGTTTAAAGTGGAATTTCTTGCCGTGAAATAGTCTCAGTGTTCTGTCCTCCAGGTAAAGGTAAAGACTCTTTCTATGGAGGTTTTTAATTAGGTGATTGCCTGAGCTCAGCAGAGGGAGCCCCAGCTCTTATCTAGATTTCCTCTTCTTTGTGCAGACAAAGTGCAGCTGAGTGATATCTAGAACGTCAGACTGCAGCATGACTGCAATCACTGTCTGGACAAGAGCCTGAGAGAGGGCTGCACGCCACCACTCAGAATTTAAACACCATTATTTGAATGAGAGCTGCTTCTTTCAGTCAGTATCTATTCAAAGACAAAAGAACAGCTGCACTTTTTAAATTTGCCTGCTGCTAATATTTATTAATAGAATTCAAGTTAAAGTTAGCTTGCATGCATTCAAGTGGTTTTACTGCCGGTTTAACGGCTAGCGGTACTGGCTGTCCGCTTCGTAGATTAGCTTTTTAGCAGTTCGAATCAATATGTCGATGTTCTTTATGTCCTGCTGTAATCTATGGTGACTTTGTTGTAAAAGTTATTTATGTAGATAATATTGTGTCCTGAGTTTACAGCCAGGCCAAAAATCTTTCATCTAAAGCTAATAAGTAATAGAATAGACTTTATTATTCCCACAGTGGGGAAATTCACTCGTTACAGCTGCACTTAGAGAATAGGAAGAAGAAAAAGAAAAATAACAAAAGTTCAGGTAAATAAACTTCAGCAATTATAATAATAAAAATATAGAAAATTGTGTTTCCAAGAATACGCAGCATAAGGGACACAGACATGCTAATGTACATCCGGTATTGCATGAGTATTTAACACATACAGAATGTTGCATTGATGTTAGTGTGTAGATTAGAAGGATAGACCCAGTAGTGACAGTTAAACTGTGGCTTTATAAACACTTACTGCAGTGGGAATGAATGACCTACGGTAGTTTTACATCTTGGATGTCTCAGTCTGCCGGTAAAGGATCTGTCCATGGCCTCCACAGTGGAATACAGTGAGTGGGAGGGTTTTTCCAAGATGGAGGTCAGCTTCACCAACATCCTCCTTTCACACACGTCCTCAACAGAATCCAGTGGGCAGCCCAGAACCGAGCTAGCTTTCTTAACTAGCTTGTGAGTGAGGAGGAATGTTTCTCCATTTCCTTTATCTTACTGGTGTTTAAGCAAAGGTGGTTATGCTCACACCAGTCCACAAACTCCATGATGACTGACCTGTACTCCTGGTCATTCCCCTCAGACACACAGCTGACAATGGCCGAGTCATCTGAGAACTTCTGGAGATGACAGCTGCTGGTGTTGTAAGTGAAGTTCAAGGTGTAGAAGGTGAATAGAAAGGGTGAGAGCACTGTACCCTGCGGAGCTCCAGTTCTACACAGAACCTCCTCAGACGTACAATTGTGCACCCTCACATACTGTGGCCTGTTGGATGAGGTAGTCAATGGTCCATGCAGTCAGATGTCCATCCACTCCTGCACCCCTCATCTTCTGCTGCAGCAAATACAGCAAAGGATGGTGTTAAAAGCACTTGAGAAGTCAAAAAACATGACTCTCACAGTGCTTTTTTGCGTCTCGTGGTGAGTCAGCGTCCGGTGCTGCAGGTAGAGGAGGGCGTCCTCCACCCCCATGTTTGGTTTATATGCAAACTGCAGTTGGTCCATCTCTGGGCTCACCACGGAGCGTAGGTGGGTGAGGATGAATCTCCCCATGGTCTTCATCAGGTCTCTGCAATATTATGCATCAGCTTAAGATTATAGAGAATAATTCAAAAGATAAAAATTGCCTTCAGGAATTTTGAAAACAAACATTTTTAAATGTATGTACTTTGAATTTCCAGCTTATTTAAAATTTAATTTTAGGCCTTTTAGGTCTCGTTACAATATTCAGATAAACGATCAGACTTCTTTTGTTGTCCCTCGGTTTCTGGAAAGAAATTGATGTACATTTTTTGATGTATTTGAAGAAGGACCCTCTTGAAAACGAGATGTTTCATCTCAACGGGTTTTATCCTCCTATAATAAATTAATTAATTAAAAATATATAAGGCGATAAGTGTTTTAGCGTGTGTGTGAGTTTGATATTCAGCTAAAATGTGGTGTTGTAGTAGCTGAGAGTGATTCACATCACATGCTGTAGAGCTAATCTGTCATTATATTTTTATTTTGGGGTACCTGAGTAGCACAAACAGGTTTCACAACAAACTCTGTTTCTCTTGATGTCTGCTGCTGCACCTTCTGGGTTTTTTGTTTACTTGTTTGTTTGTTTTGTTTTTCATTAAACCATTCTACGTGTGTGAGATCTCTGAGGACCTCCACAGATGGGGCTCCCTTCCTCCGACACAGCGAATGCCCAGAGGAGGCAAAGCGTCGTCGGGTTTGTGTTGCAGTCCGCTTATGGCCCAAACATGGCGGATGAAACACGGGTGGAAAAGCAGTATCTGAAGGATGAAATGTGATGAAAAACATAGTAATACAGCAGTGCTTTGATATGCTGCGTTTACAGGGATTTGGTTCCCATTGTGCCCTGCTAGATCAGCATTCACACACAGCTTCTCAGACTAGTGGGAGAGCGGTTTACTGTCCCTTTTGTGAAGAGCTTTATCACCATCATTGTTGCTTTTTTAATCCAGTAAGAAAGCATTTACAGTACCGCTGTCTCTTTGAGTGGTGAATTGTGTGCACAGAGCAAAGTACTGATGCGGAACAATTAAAGTGAGTGGTCTTTTGGACTGGTTTGGGTTTGTAGCTTTGAGAGTCACAGGAGCTGAGAGAGGGAAGGGGACAGGTGTTGTGTGCAAATACAACATGCAAAAAAACATCTTGCATATGTCAAAGGTGCAATTATGTGCTTATGTTCCCGTGATGAGACGGTTCAGTATTTCAAAGGGCATTTCAAACCGAGGCTCCCCCTCATTAAAATGTGTATGTTTGTATATAAAGTTTGTATAATGTGGGAAGGAAAGACAGATGGTCAGGGTGCACGAGTCTCTGCTTCTCTTAAGTGATTGAAACTGCATCTCTGCAAATCTCCCAGAGATGCCCCTGATTCTCCCACCTCGCCTCTGAATAATAAACAGTCCGTCCTCTGTCAAGGTTTAGAGCGGTGAGCTACATCTTCACTTCCCCTCTCTATCCTTCCCTAATGAAATAATGACATTGCTTCCCCCCACCCCACACACACACCCTTCCCTCTCTTGGTCTGCCTGAATCGACACTTGGCCAGCTCCAACGGTGCAGCAGAAGCTGAGTCATAAAGGTTTCAGTGCCCTGATTTATGGACAGTGATGTGGGTGGGGGTGGGAGAAAACACTGGCGTCAGCTTGCTGATCACTGAGACACATGTCAAGATGGAGAAAATCTGCTGACTTCAGATAAAGATGAAAACATGGCTACTGTAACTCTACTCTGATGCTGGACGTCGATTCTCTGAAAAACAGACTAAATCTGTGGTTTTGTTTGTGTTTCGTAGAAATCATGAAGCTCTGTCGTGTCTGATAAACCAGCGTTGTTGTTTTGTTTCATCTCTTTTGACTGACTTGCTGACTGTGTCAGAAAGCTGCACCATTCCCTTCCTGTCAGCAGTTTATCATAATGGATCCAAAGGAAGGTCTTTGCCTGCCTTTTACACTCTTTTTCCATTAACCTCCATTAACATTTGGTTGAGATAGAAGCTCGTTGCTTTAAGTTCTGCATAAAAAAGGAGCTCCGGGCTAAAAAGCATGGAAAATCGTTTCCTTTGTTTATGGGTCACACAAATTGGACATTACATGTAATTTTCTGTATTGCATTTTGCGCTCATGTGTGTGCATGTGTGTGTGCATGTGTGTGTGCGTGTGTGTGCGTTAAAATGATTTGATTTGACTTTGCATTGCAGCAGTTTATCTAAATAAGCACAAATAGAAAGCCTGGAGTCAGCTTTAGGTTGACAAGGCTTCAAGACTTTATTGGAGTTCGATGCAGCACATGATGAGACTTGAAGCGCTCAGTGGGGACATGAAGGATTAAGGCGTTTCAAACTGTGTATTGCACATAAAGACAGTTGTATAAGCACAATCTGGTGACGGTAAAGCACCCACAAACAGACCTCTGGATCATTTCTATTTCTTGTTTTTGCTGTGTGCATAGGAGCAAACATGCTGTTAGTTGTTCAAGTGAGTCACACATTTCTGAGTTCATGAGGTTTTCATTTGGTTTAATGAGGCATTTCTGCGTATTGAGCACCAGAGAACTTTGACAAGTTCATTTAAACTTTTTTATCGACTGTTTTTCCAGGTTTCTCTTCAGTTTTCTCCTCTTCTTCTTTTGCAGCTTCGCCCTCCTCCTTTACGCCATCTTCTTCATCTCTATCTCCTGTTTGCTCCTCTTCCTTTTGAGGTTGGCTGTCCTTTTCGTGTTCCTCCTTGTCCTCTTTGCTTCCATCTTCTGCTTGAACTGCTTCACCTGTGGATAAAGAACCAGTTAGAGACAATTTCTTCATTAAGCCCAAACATCCCTGAAGTGACATTACTGACCCTCTCCATTTGCTTCTTCAGCTTCCTCTTCCTGTTTTTCTTCCTCCTTTTCTTCCTCTTCCTCCCCCTGATCCTCCTCCTCCTCTGCCTCCTCCTTCTCACCTCCTTCTTCTTCCTCCTCTTGCTCCTTCTCTTCTTCTTCTACCTGTTCTCCCTCTTCTTCTTCCTCCTCCTCCTCTTCCTCCTCCTCCTGAGGGGGTCTGGCTTCGGCCTGCTGCGCTTGGCTTGCAGATATTGGCTGCTCTGTGGAAAGCGATGATGAATACAAGCGAGAGCTCACCAGGTACGGAGCAGCGGCGCTCAGCTGAGGGAGAGGGGAGACCTGTGCTCTTCCGTAGCCCGGGGCAACGCCCATGGCTTGGGAGTAAACCATGAAAGAACCTGGTCTTTCAACATTCAGACGATCCTCCTCTCCTTCAAGGAGCTTCCTGGTGGAACGAAATGCACATTGCAAGAAAATTAATCTTTTAAATTCCACAATTACATTGCTATGCTGAAACAGTGGGATGGATATAAGTAAATAAGGACCTGTAAGCTGCAATTTCTATATCCAGAGCCATCTTTACATTCAGGAGGTCCTGGTAGTCCTTTAAGTAGCGAGCCATGTCATTCTTACTGGCTCTCAATTCATCCTCCAGTTGACCTATTGTGTCCTAAATAAAGAGAATGAAGGGAAACATTAAAAAAGCAAAATGTGTTGATTTCTGTCTGACTGACTAAAGCCTGGTTTCTCTACTCTGACTTACTAATATTTGAGCATTGTCTCTTTCTTGTGGTGTGTTTACCTGCAACGCAGAGATCTCAGCACTCTGTTTCTCCTCTACCTCCTGCAGTTGGTTTTCCAGAGCTTGGATGGTCTCACGGCCGGCGTCTATGTCCAGCGTTCTGGCTTTAAGCAGCCGTCGATACTCTCCAGCTTCATCTTTGGCGCTGCGTGCGCTCTCTGTGCTGCGAGGAGAGCCCACGGTCATCACACTCATCTTGTTGCAGAACCATTCTTCAGCTGCTTGAAGGTTGCGTTGAGCCAGATTCTCGTACTGCCCTCGGATGTCACGAAGAGCGGTAGACAGGTCGGGTTTGGAGACCTCCATCTCCACTGACACCTCTACACTGTACTGAACTTGGGCCTGCAGCTCTGCAATCTCACTCTCGCAGAGGCGCTTCAGGAAGGCCAGCTCATCCAGAAGGCTCCCAATTCTTTTCTCAAGCTCAGCTTGGTCCAGCGCAGCTTCATCCCTTCCCTTTCTGGCATCCATCAGACACCCCTCTGCTCCCTCTCTGCCAAGAACTTCATCCTCATAGCGTTTTTGCAGGTTCTTCAGCACATCCTCCATCTCATCCCTGTGGTCCTGGGCCGCTTGCTTCTCATGGCGGGCCTCATCAACAACAGCACGGAGCTGACGGATCTCATGCTCATACAGTGCCCGGAGGTTTGAAGGCTCGGCCTGCTTTTGCCTGAGCAGCAGCAGCTCCGTCTCCAGCAACTTGTTCTGCTGTTCCAACTCATGAACCCTCTCAATGAAGCTCACGAAGCGATCATTCAGGTCCTGGAGCTCAGCTTTTTCTTGCGTCCTTAAGGCTTTAAACTCAGAACTAACTTGGGCTGCTTGGTCAAGGCGGAGCTCAGGGGCTGCAGCTGCAGAAAGTAGGGTGGAGTAGCTTGAAGTAGCTCGGGTGGATGCAGGATAACTTCTGCGTGGAGACACATAAGAAGTTACTGGGGCAGAATGGGTGGAGTAGGCCGACCTAGATCCAATACCTCCTCCTGCTCCATATCCCGCACTGCGCACAACTACTCTCCTCTTGTAGGAAGAAGGCAGGAAAAGGTCGAAGCCTGTCGAAGCCATGAGTTGAGAGATGGGCTGCTTTGTTTCAGGGATTGTAGCTGGGTTGACTGCACAGTGAATCTGCATTACTCTGGTTTTTATAGAGCCAGTAATGACCGTGACGTAAGCCTTTTTTTTTGCAACCATTGCTGACAGAAAGAATTGATTATGGTCCCAGCCAGTCTTAGCCAAGAAAGGATGGGGAGGGTTGTGGGTGAGTGTGGGGGTGAAGGAGGCGGGGAAATGCAACAATGGAACAAAAAGGGGCTGCAACAGACAGGGTCAACAAGGACAACACAGTATACTATTCCTCTAAAAGCTGCAGGGAGGAATTCAATTTGTCACCATCAGTGCATAAAGGCAGAGTCTATTTGTCATGTGGGTGTACCGCTACTAGATAGAAGGTGAAGGACATATTTGCTTTGAGATGATACAGCTTTGCAACACTTTGCATTTGACAGCTGGGTTGGAGGAAATGTTCTTGAAAACTGAACTTTAAGATGTATGAATCAGTAAAAGAAAAGAAACAAAACAAACAAAAACATTAATAAAAATAGGTTAAGAGCCCTTTTTCTAATCTCAGGGAAAATCTTGCAAGATTACAGATAAAATTTTGCCCTCTAGTGGTTGCCACTTTTGTTTGCAAGTGGCTCATTCAGAAAGAAAAAACTAAATAATAAACATAATCTGAAGGTCTGATATTCTGCCCTTGATATGTTTCATTATATTTCATTAAATCATAAAAAAAAATCTGGTTTTATTTTGTCAGTTAATGCAATCCTGTCCTGTGGGACAACAAAAATATTTACATATTTACATAATTGGTCTAGTGTTTTCTTTAAAAACAGGTGAAGAACTGGTCAAAGCAGACCAAAGCAGCAGCACACAGATTCAGGATGGCATCAGCAGATTTACAGATGAGACTTTTAGGCTCATTGGGCAAGTCAAATGCTTTGGCAGCTTTGGAATACCAAAGGCGATGAGAGCAATGTTGTTGACAGCGGCTCCAGTTTGAAAAGCACACTGACTGTGTGGGGATTCTAACAGGTAACCATCCGGGAAAAACTACCATAGAACTCCTCCACCTATAGCGACGAAGCGTGGGAGGGAAAATGGGGGTCAGTCGCTGCTTTTATTTTGAAAAACCCCATGGCGGAAGGAGCTGCAGCCATATTGTGTAGCGACAGGCTCAGGTGACACCAAATTATCCACCAGAACATCCGTTCACAAAGGGGTGGGCAGCCGGGCTGTGAGACCATAACAGTTCACCGCTCGTAGACAGACTGGGCTGCTTCTGGAGAAGCGGCGTTTGGGCTGGTGTCTAGAGAGCATGTAACTGTCAACCTCTGCCTCGGGGCAGCGGAGCCTGGGCCAATCTCAGAAGAGCAGTAGGGCCAGTACACATCCATGTAGTCGCCAACTTCTGCCTCGGAGCACCCAAAGAGCTACCGCAACCTAACAGGTTGATAAGCAACCGCAGGAACAAAGGAGTCTCCTGTCATCAGAGGAAAAATCTCTGGCCAAGGTATACACTCCCATGCCAGGAGAGTAGCGAAAAGCTACAGGAGAGAACCGTATGCTAAAGTCCAACAGCTAGCGATTATTTCATGCATCACGATGTGATGTGAAGCATTGAAACACATACCAGTGAAGTGGAAAGGGTGCTGAGTCACAGAGGCACGCAGGTCGCCATAAGTAGTTCCATAAAAGCACATGTGGTAACAAGCTAACACATAAAGTATCCAAAGTACAGGTGTTAGCAAGCTAACATGAAAAATGTTTCCACTTTAGCTCAACGTGAAAGGTAGTTGTGAAGAGAAATCAGAGACGCTCTATGCTCCTCGGTCTCTCCTATACAGGACCAAGGCCCGCACTAGGCAGGCATCCACTTCATGATTGGTCGGCTTATCTGAGAAATAACCCAATCAGTGTTGCTTAAAGGGCGAAGCCTATAGGAAATAGAACTGTAGTGACTTCCTACTTCTTCCACCGTTGTTGGCATCCTGGAATAGCCTTTAATGAGGAGGGACCAAGGATGTATTTGAGGATGCATTTTGAGTATACTTTGAATTTGGACAGCACTTGTTGCTTCCTTGTGAAGTCATTGGCCTCAAAATGCATACTCACAAGCATCCTACCCCTGGATTGGGACACAGCCATTACCCTAATATAAACGAGGAGGGTAATTGAAGAAAAGTAGGAAATTGGAGATCTGCAGAAGAAGAACGGGGACCTCATGAACGAGCTGGAGAACTTTTACTCCATGAAAGGCAGCAGAAGAGAAGATGTCTACGCAACTGGAGATCTTTAAACAGCAGCTGGAGGAGAAATCTTCTCTGTGTGAAGAACTAGAATCACGTTTTGACCAAAGACTGTATATATAAGAGGGTTTTGACACAGAAAAGCAGCTGAGACTGAGCTGTGAGGCTGAACTCAGCAACAGAATTCTTCTCTCTGAGAGTTCTGATCTCCAGGAGGAGATCCAGGATTTAAAGCAGAGAAAATCTGACCTCAGAGAGGTGATGGACACACACCTCTGCTGGAGTCAGACCAGCGGTTTGTTCAGCAGCTGCAGAAACTTGATCAAACATCATAAACAGATCATCTGACTGATGGAAAACCTGCTCCAACGTGCACACGCTTATGGAATAATGGACTGCATGCACTGTTGTATCTGGCAACCATCGTAGTTGTTGTCCTTGTCCAGGAGATGGGACACGATCTCAGCTACCCAGGATTCATCACAGCAAACCAACGACCCCCAGAGTAGAGCTGAAACTATTAAGGGATGTGACCCGTGATTAGAAACCAGGCAGCCCAAAATCATCACTCATGTGAATCACTAACCTGACACACACGCACACACACGCACGCACGCACGCATGCACGCACGCATGCATGCACGCATGCACACACACACACACACACACACACACACACACACACACACACACACACACACACACACAGCCAGAGGAAGAAAAAAGGAGATGCATGGTGGAGAAGATGTAGGAAATGTAGCTTCACAGCAAGGTCACCGGTTTAAATCCCAGGTGTGACCTTTCCATGTGAAGTTAACATGTATACGTGGGTTTACTCCGGGTGCTCCGGTCCCCCCACACACACATACACACACGTCTTTGGCTGTGCGTGAGTAATGTGACAAATTAAAACACAACATTAAGAACAAAACTTTAGAAAGTACAAAAGAAATCTTTTAAAATCATTAGTGAAATTTCATTTGGAAATTTAAGAATCCTGACACGAAAAACCAGCAGCAAGGCAGAACCGAAGGAAGGACAAACCACCCAATCACAGACGGCTTGGTCGTGATCTTTGAGATCAAATTAAATGAAAAAATCTGCATTAAGGACACCAAACTTTCTGCCCTTGAGAAGCAGAACTTTGATCTGATGGAATAACTTAAAACCATGATGGAACATCTGAATGAGCTGCAGCTAAAGCATCAGTCAGAGCAGCAGCAAGGAAAATGTCTAGAGTCTGAGCTCTTCAGAGACACAGACAGAAGAAAGGAAGCTGAAAGGTCCTTGTCTCAACACTGATGAGACGTGGGGACTTCCTGTTGCTCTCACTAAAGCACAGAACCAGCTCGATGAGGACCAAAGGTTTCCTCATCAGCTAGAGGAGCTCCAACAGCAGATGAGCAACAAAAGGAAACTGCTGATCTGAAATCAGAGCTGAATCTCAGAAAACTTACAGAGCAGTTGATAAAATCCCTCAAGTAGAAGCAGCTCTGTCCACAGAGAGAAGGGCAGGAACAGCACAAGTCTCTCTGACCACTAAAGAAGAAGAAGATCCAGACTTGGACTCGCTCTGGAGCAAACAGACAGAACAGAACTCCTGAGACGGGAGAACAAACCCTCGACCCAACCTGCTGACTCCAGAACCAAAGCCTGAGACTAAAGTTAAAATGACACAAGAAACATTTGCACACATTGTCTCCAACGACAAGTGATTTTAATTCATGATGATCATTTAGACAAGATGAAATATGGTGGCTTCATTGTAACAAGTCACCATGATGGGCTGCATTAGAGGGTTCAGTTCTTTCCTAGAAACCCATAAAAAACAAACAAATGCATTCTGAAAAAATTTAAGAAGCAAAAAGAAAAAAAAAGTGATTTAAAGACTTATTTTATAGAAAGTCATGAAAATATGCTTTTCTCACACATCACACCCACCTGGAGTCATGATGCTCCACCCAGCTGAAGGTCTCCATGTTGGAGAACTCGCTGGTGGACACTAGAGACAATCCTCATGGTGAACAAGAAGGTCACCTCTCTGCAGCTCCAAGCAGCAGAAAAACCAGTCTGATTGTTGTTTCTGCACCAGACAGCTGTTCAGAGTTGTTGACCTTCTTGGAGTTTCTGGATTTTGTTTTTGTGAAGTGATTAAAACAAATAAAACCAAAAGGAAGCTGGAATTCTCTGTTTTATTGAAGATGTTTCGTCTCTCCCAGAACTGAAGAAGCCTGTTGGATGAGAGGTCAAACGTCTTCAATAAACAGAAGTCCTGCTGCTTCTTTAAAATCACTTAAGATGATGAAGTTGTTTTCATTCTCAGATCTCGTTCTGCTCTTTCTCAAAACACTCTGTTCACACTCAGAAAGTCTCTTCTTGTGTTCAAACATGTTTTACTCGCTCTCAAAATGACTTTTCCCTTCAATAAAATAAGTCTTTGAATCACTTAAAACCAGGGGCAAACTATTTATTTTTTATCTGGCTTAATTGTTTCTATGTATCACGAGGAGACTTAAGATCAACCCATTACAATTTCAAATGAACTACTTTTTAAAGAGGGGATCCACCACACTGGTCTGCCAGTTCAGCATAACTGCCCCTGATGTCCATGCAGTATTGTAGAGATGCATCAAACAACACAGCCCCACAACATCCAGAGCCTTTAGGAACTCTTGCCCTGCTAGTGAGGAGCTTTTTGATGTTGCCCAACCCAAGGTAGATAGTAGGTGGGAGTAGCAGCGTAGTGAGATACTGCTTTTCAGCTGGGCCTGATGAAAAATGGGTGGGTCAAATAAATGTAATTGAAAAATTCCACTTTTCCCTCAACATACATGTGTGTATATATCAGAAATACTGTTAATTTAAAATTTATTCTGTTTCATGACCTAAATGACTCCCCCTCTCAGAAATAAAACAAATTTACATATAATTCTTTTTAAGGAAGCCCTTTGATTCTCACACACACACACACACACACACACACACACACACACACACACACACACACACACACACACACACACACAAAACCAAACAGCAAGCCATCATATTTTAAATGCAACCAAAGTATAGAGGTATAGATTCAAATAGTCTCCGCTGGAAGGCGCTATTTTTCCATATTAATTTCATGTCAATTAAAGGCTCTTAGTTTGATGTCCTGTAACTACCTGGATTTTGCACTTTGACTCCACATAACCATTGTGTTTAACACTGTTACATGAATAAAGTTTTATTTGTGTTTGTAGCTACATACTGAGCCTGTTAGAGCTGATTACCCTGCTGCTAATTTCAAAATGTCAAAGTTTTATTTTGAAGGATTGTGCAGTAGTTCTCTCTTCTAATATCAAAACACCTCATTGGTCAGTTTGCATACACCCACGGAGAACTGACCAATAGCAGATGACTTTACTTATTGGCGGGTAGCAATTGTCTTCCGGGTGACGCAAATGCACGTTACATCCATGTCTTACAACAACAAAGGATGGTGAGTAGTTATAGTTTCAGGTTTTCTTCTTGCGATTTATAAACCAATGTGTATCGGAATTTATTATTTTGAGGAAGCTGAAACTTCAAATAAGAAAAACAGTTTTACCGGAAATGAACGGTAAGTCACCGAGTTTGATAGTGATGGTTATAAAATAAGCTAATGTTGTTAGCTCACATCTGGAAAAGAAAAATAACATTCCGCTTTTCATTTTAACTCCTACTGACACGATTGTTCTAGTATGAACTGTTCTAAGATCTGATTGTTGTTGCTGCAACCGCTTTACACCTGCTCCATCAACTGTGGTCTGCCCAGTTAGCTACTTATGCTAACCTAAGCTAAGTTGACTCCAAACCCCTCTAAGCATTTGGTAAAGTTTTATCTCACTGAGTTAACTTAATTTTTTTACCTGAATGTGTAAGCGTGTAAAAACAGTTGCCTTTAAGGCCCTCATATAAGTTAAAATATAGAAATATATTACTTCTTGTGTAATCAATCAATCTTTTTCAGCTTTTGTCATTTTAATTTAAACATTCTCTGCATGTACCTTGTCCTGCAGAACCAGACAATGGCTGACATCCTCTAAGGGGGATACTCTTCTTTCTGGTCATTAAAATGGTAAGCAGTGTATAAAAGTTTCAGTTGACACCCTACTGAATTGGTTACATCTAGAGTATTTACAATCCTTCTCTCTCTTGTTTATGTTGAACTTTACAGATTCGCATAGCAGCACTGAATGCTGCTTCAACAGCAGCAGATGAATCTCAAGACCCACAGAGAAGTAACAAGAGTCAGACAAAAGAAGCTCAAGTACTTAATATATAAACATGAATATTGATTTTTATGTAGATTCTTTAAACACAATAAGTCACTTTTGTTTCTCTTCAAAGGAAGCCGAGGCTTTTGCGTTATACCACAAAGCATTGGATCTTCAAAAACATGACAAGTTTGAAGAGTCTGCCAAAGCTTATCATGAGCTTCTTAAAACTCCACTACTCAAAGAGGTAAAAGGCAACACGGTATATTTTGTAGCCACAATATCATCATAAAGCAGTTACACATACATGGTTCAAGATGATTGCTGTTTAAATGCACGATTTACAAAAATTATTTGATCAGTTTTCATAACAGTGGTCGGATTTCACAGCTAGTGGCTGTGATCTGAGCTGAGATTGTCTTCATAGACTGTTCATTGGTTTTGCTTTATTAGCAGAGTGTAGGAATGACCCACAGGAAGAGTCGGACAGTGTAATCATCCATGAACAATACAACAGTCTTTCCAGGCTGTTTTGCAGCTATAATGTTCTTTTGAAGATTGATGAAAACATCTTTTTTCTTCCACTTCTGCAGCACATTTTGCTGCACACTAAAACATAGACACTATTTCATTAACGGTGCATGTAAGGAGAAAGAAAGTGAAAATGTCTGCTTGTTTGAAACGCATGCTCGCTCTTTCTCTGTACAACACAAACGGTGTTTTTTTACCAGGTGTACACAAAGTTGGATGACCTAAGCAGAAGTTTCAAAGTAATACCACATAAATTTGATTATGCTACTGAAAAAAATGGGTTAATTTCACAGTTCAGTTTACTAGTGCAAGTTACTCTCGGTGTGGGTCACAGACATTTATTTCAAGATTTTGCAGGTGTCAAATATTGTTCTTCATTCAAGCAATGGCTAAGTGTGTTTTAGTGTTTTCTCATAAAAAATTCTGTTGACTTCAACATTTTAGACACAAAAAGTTTCACGTGGGTTCACCTCCTCGGGTATCGTACTGAGGGCAGAAGGGAGGTTGAGGATTTTTTTTCGTAAATTGTACCCACCTTTGCTGATTTCTTCACGCTTTGCTCTTGTGGAAATTTTGCCTGTAACGTTTACAGTTTGTGCTTATTGCTATATACAGCAATGATTGTTCATGTTGCTGACACACACCATCATTAGTGTCAAATCTACGTAATCCTGTTATATTTTAGGCTCTGCCTTCAGAAGATCAGAAAGTGGGTCTCAAACATCCTGGGCTCATGCTGAAATATTCAACGTTTAAAAACCTGGCTAGCATGTCCGCATCACGTGACGACCTGGAGACGGCGATGGAGTTTTACTTGGAGGTAAAACAATATTTGTGTCATTCTAAGTGTGAGTTTTGTATTTGTTGATCATTTTTATATTTTGTTCATCATTTGAAAGAATACGAATAATACTGATGATGTGAATTTTTCATGCATCTTTTATTTTTTGCTCATCTCAGGCAGTTCTGTTGGATTCCACTGATGTAAACATGTGGTACAAAATCGGCACGGTGGCCGTGCGTCTGGTGCGCATCCCTCTTGCACGTCATGCATTTGAGGAGGGATTGCACTGTAACCCGGATCACTGGCCGTGCCTGGACAACATCATAACCATCCTCTACACACTGAGTGACTACACCTGTACGTGGGATGTCTTTAAAAGCACATTACTTATTATTAAAGAGAAAAGTAACTATCATCTTCCACTTCTTTAGGCTGCTTGTACTTTATTGCCAAAGCTCTAGAAAAGGACCACTGCTACACTAAAGGGCTGGTGCTGAAGGAGAAAATCTTTAAGGAGCAACCCTGTTTGAAGCAAGATACGATGCAGATGTTCATGAAATGGTACGTTTTAGTTCTCAGCGTGTTTCGAATCACCTCTAGCTGTAGCTCGGCTCTTCCACATCATTATTGTATTTTCGGTGTGGATTTGTTTTTCAGCAATATGTCTGTTCACTACGTGGAGGTGGAAGAAGAGGAGCGCAGGGCCATCGTGGAGGAGGCGCTGGAGATCAGGAGGCGCAGGCAGGCGCTCTCTCAGTGCGAACCCAAACCTGACCTGGTCCTGGTTCAGCCCATCCGCTGTCTCTCGTTAGTCCATGTTTGGCTTTTTGAATCCATCATTTATTTTGATTAGAATAACTGTCAACTTCTGTCAATATGTTGTTAATAATGTGTTCTCTGGTGAAACTTTATATTTTTATATGTAAACATACGTGGTTGTTGCTGTATCATTTAGTCTGTAAGTCAGCAGATCCTCCTCTGTCTCATCTTAGATGGAGGCATGTTGGTGAAAGCCTTGTTGCCATGTTCAAACACCAGACCACATGTGAGCCACCGAGGCCCAGTCTTGGCCGAAGAATCGACTTATCCGAGTACCGGGACCCAAACTACTTCCAGAACCTCCCTCAGCCGAGTAGTCCTGTCAGCATGGGTCACCCCACCGTGCTGAGCAGCCCCAGTTCATCCCTGCCTCCAGTTATCTTCCCTGAGCCAGCAGCTCTGCTTCACACTGGTTCTCAACTTCAAATGACGGTGGGCCAGGCCACTGTGGAGGTCATCACCTCTGCTCCTCCTACTGGTTAGTCACTGTGTTTCCCGCCAACCTAATTTGTTTAGAAAACTGAAAATGTCTGCGTTTCCTTAGTCATCTGTAAGTATGTTAATATTTGAATTTTTTTTTTTTGCATTTGCAGCTACAGGGATGGATATTTCTCTGACAGATAAAGGGAAGAAAGCTCCAAAAAGGAAACGTGGGATGGAGGAAAGCGGGGAGACGGCCAAGCGACGCTCTGCTCGTGTTCGAAACACAAAATGCAAAAAGGAAGAGAAGATTGATTTTCAGGAACTGCTTTTTAAATTCCTGCCTTCCAGGTAGCTTGAACTAAATCAAGCCTCAGTGTTAATGTCAGGATATATTTTTATTAGTAATTTTGTGTGTTCTGTGTTAGGTTGAGGAAGTTTGATCCTGATAACGATGACGAGAGTTTGGGTAATCTTGAGACTCAGTGTGATGGGAAGGAGAACATCCAGCCTCTACATGGCAGCTGCTTACCGGCTGACTCGGTGGAATACATGGAATCTGGTACGTTATCCGTGTTCACAACACAACGTTCTTCTGTGCATTCGTTTGACATGAACTCTGCTGTCCGGTTTTCATAGAGCAACAAGACGTCCATAACTTCTTGCTCCATAATATGACCAATGGTGGGATACTGGAACTGATGATGCGCTACCTGAAAGCAGTTGGTCAGAAGTTCATGGAGGAGTGGCCTCGGGGACTGGCGGCTGTGGTGCTGGAGGTCCACCAGTCCTGGAGGAAGCACAGCTGTGGCCTCCCCAACCCGCTTCTTCGGGACTGCAGCAACCAACACATCCGGGTAAATAACGGGAAACAGCTTCGTTTTAGGATTTCTTTAACTTTGTCTCAACTAGACTGAAACGTTTCTGGTTTAAGAAGAATCTGGCAAAGTGAATTACTTAAAACGATAAGAAGCATTAATGCTGTTGTAGAGGATTCAGTTGATGAGTAAGAAGAGAGTCAGAGTCTGATACAGTTATGTACCATTCTGATAACCAATGTAACTGATGACATATTAACCTTTAAAGGCCACTACACGGTTTTCTTTGCATCTAACACAGATTGTCGATTGTAGTTTTTTTAAAGTAATGATCTTTTTTTTTCTGTTTCCATCATCCATGAGGGTACAATCTTGGACTTTTTGGTTGAATTCAAAGTTTTTTTGTCTGTTATCTTTGAAATTGTAGCCAGGGACAGTGTACCTCTTATTTTTCTTTCCCCTGACCTGAACGTGACTTCCTGTTTTCTACACCAACAGGAAATGTTGGCGATGAGCTTGGCCTGCATGGAGCTGCAGCTGGAACAATGGTTACACAACAAAGGGAAGATCAGTAGGTCACTCGCATCACGTTGGTCTGATTGTCTTTATTCATCTGTTCGTGTTTCTGGTGTTATCTCTCAAATAAAACAAGAAAACTTTTAACCTGAATGTTATAGAAACATATTTATATTAATTATCTTTGTCTAGTTCCCCCAAACAGAGGCTTGGGGGGTCTAAGCAACGATGTCACTGATGAGGGACTTCCTGGCCAACACTTTCACAGTGATTTGTTGCTCCTGGCTCTGGGTTCTTCCCAAAGAGATTTGTTTGAAGATGATTGGTTAGATGTGATGACACGTGTGTACTGGCTAAAGGCACGATTCCTAGCCCTGCAGGTAGGGTCTATATCTCTCTGGTCTGTTGTGTGTTCAGTGTTGATTGTGACCTGTAAGGCCGTGTTTCTTCTGGTTTTCACAGGGAGACATGGAATTGGCCCTTGAGAGCTATGATGTTTGTGTGGGCCTTTTGCAGAGCAAACCAAAGACCCCTGATGGCAAACATTACACCATCAACCTGCCTAACCTGCGTGTAGATGCAGCCATATCAATAGAGGAGGTCAGTGAAGGGTGTGTCACTTATTTATTATTTCTCATCAAAGCTTCCTGATTTTCCTGATTTTCTCACAGATTGATAAGAGGCTGAAGTCACTGGAGCGTTGTCAGTCTTTAGAGGAGATCCAGCGTCTCTTTGAGTCTGCAGACTTTGAGTCTGTTGTTCGCCTGCTGCAGCCAACTCTGAATTATGGCAACAGGAGTAAATCTCTGGAGTTTGTGAGCTCGACACCGGAGCGCCCGGCACAGTTGATGCTACTGCAGGTTTGAACTGCTCCTCTTTAAAAAATAAAACTTTTTCTTCTTCTTAAACAAGTTTCAAAGAATTCTGTGGGTTTAGTTAGACTTATTGTAGAAATCATAGTCAGATGATACTTTGCCTCACCGGCATGGGAGCCTGGTTTGGGGGGTTTGTTCTGTGGGATGATATCAGTAGTGTTTTTTATGGTCTGAGTTTGATCTCTGTGTCCCAGAACTCCCTGTTGAAGCTGCAGGACCACCAGCAGTGTTTGGAGTGCAGCGAGCTGGCTCTGAACGAGGCCCTGCAGCAACTCGGCTCTGCTCCAAACGGCTCTTCCCCCAGCAAGGAGGAGTGGGTCAGCATCATCGGAAAGTTACTGGATGGAATTGACGTCTGCCTAACCAAAGACTCGAAGCTTCTGAGCAATTTGCCTCATCTCTCTAGCGTGGCTCGACTAGCAAACAACCTGATTCAGGTGTGGCAGGAGCGGGAGGAAACAGCAGTTGAAATATTATTGAAACGAGTGAATTTATTGTTCGTTTCTGTTATACAGCTCATAGATCTCAGCATGAGTACGTCGGATGATCCCAAAGAGCCGTATTTCTTCTCGGTTGTGCCTTGGATTATCCTGTACCGCGTTATCAAACACGAGGAGGCCGCTTTCGACTGTATGCTTCGACAGCATGTGTCTTTAGACGACGATGAAGGCACGTTGGCCCTTTTTCTGTCTTTCAGCGTCGCCTCAGTGCTAATACCCGCTGTTCCTTTTGGTGACTCTGTTTTTTGATTTTCCAGACGAGTCAGACACTCCCATGCTTCCCTCCTCCCTGATGCTGTTGAGTACGGCTCATGAGTATCTTGGTCGTCGGGCTTTATGCTGCAGTTCAGATGGCGCCCTCATCAAGTTCTTTGTAAGATTCCTTTTAGACTTTTCTGAACTAATAGTAGAAAATACAAATGCATCACGTGGAGCCATTTAATGACTATTCTATCTACTGTGTTTGTTATAGATCGGGATTTTGGAAAAAGAGTTTACCTCTACAACCAATAATGACTCTCATCCCTATAAAGAAGAGCTGGAGATGGCCTTGGAGCAATGCTTTTTCTGCTTGTATGCCTACCCCAGTAAGAAGAGCAAGGCCCGGTACCTGGAGGACCACTCTTCTCCACAGGTCAGTCCTCTGGTTAGATTTTTGTAATCATCATCTATGGCATGATTTAGAAGGGACTCTTCCCATCAAATATTAGTCTGTTGGTCACTCAGATGGTCTCATTTACCCGACTTAACTTCAAACAAGTCCCTCATGGTGATGAAGGGGTGGTGAAATAGTGAAGAGGTGGCTCAAGGCTTTGACTCATTTGGCATTTCTCATCCCTTTTGCCAAACTTATGTAAGAGGAGTGCATGAAAAGGAGCAGACTGCTGATGACGCCAGCGTGTACCCCCACTCCCCTGTGTCCATTATGTTAGTGAGGGACACTCGGTAGGTGTCAGCTAAACAAATTCAGGCAGTAGGAGAAAACATATTTTTGATGTATTTAGAAATTTTACGATTTTAGCCACAGATGGCACGTCTGCAAAAGTTCTGGTTTAGAGATGCCACTACAGGAAGCCAGATCTGTTCTCTTCATCCTCAGAGAACGTCTAATTTACTAGATTATAGTTATGATGTGAGTCTAAAACATGTTTAATTAGAGTGATTCATAGCAGCAGGAGGTGTCTGTGTACAGCCCCCAATCCCAATATGTTTATGTTTGTCATTCTTGTGTCCAACCACTAGGGGGAGGTGTTGCGTATGGAGCAGAATAACACTAGTTTAGAGATTTAGAGCTGCAACTGTCCCAGAAACCTTTGGAAAAAAGCACATTTATATTGTTTGAAGAATATCGACAGAAGAGGACAGAGAGATACTGAAAAGGGTCTTTTTTTATTCTGAGAACATTATAGGCAGGAGTCTTTTTCCTCTTCATAAATATCTATAGTAAGACATTTGTTGTCATTTTTGAAAAAACACATTCTGGTTTTATTACTAGGTTTTAAAAATAAGGAAAATAATTCAAGCTTTTGAAAAGTGCATGTATTTTTTTCCCAGTGGGATGTTGATATTTGTGGAAGATCGTATAAAAACACAAATAGATCTAGAATTTGTTCGTTCGTTCGTTTTCCTCCGCTTATCCGGGTGGCGGGGGATCTAGACTAGGGTATCCCAAACAGCCCTCTCTCCGGCCACATCCACCAGCTCCTCGGGCAGGACCACAAGATGTTCCCGGGCCAAATTGGAGATATACTTGCTCCAACGTGTCCTTGGTCGACCCAGGGGCCTCCTGCCGGCAGGACATGCCTGAAACACCACCCCAGAAAGGCGTCTAGGCGGCATCCTGACCAAATGCCCGAACCACCTCAGCTGGCTCCGCTTGATGCGGAGGAGCAGTGGCTCTACTCCCGAATGTCTGAGCTCCTCACCCTATCTCTACGGCTGAGCCCGGCCACCCTCCGGAGGAAACTCATTTTGGCCGCTTGTATCCACGATCTTGTGGGAGGGAAGAGAGATCGACAGGTGGATTGGAACAGCTTGTGCAGTGATGCGGTCGCTGAACCGGTCTGTCGTGGTGAAGAGGGAGCTCAGCCAGAAGGCAAGGCTCTCCATTTACTCAACTCTCACCTATGGTGATGAGCTTTGGGTAACGACCAAAAGAACAAGATCGCAGATCTATAACGATTACTGGTATTTATATTAAGCTGCTTAAACCTGCATTTTTATTACATCTATTTAAAAACATGAGTTAGTTGTTTTCATAAATTTTGGTGAAAGTAATGAAGAGTCATTGTAGAAGGTCCAAAGAGAAACATGTGGCTCAGAGCCGCAGGCTGCAGACCTCTGAGCTATTTCTGACTGTAAATCATTGTGCTACAAAAAGATCTTTGTTTTTTGTTACACACACACACACACACACACACACACACACACACACACACACACACACACACACTAAGGAGGTTTTGATGGAACTGCTTCATGTGTTCCAGGTTGAACTCTTGTGGAGCGACGCCCTCTTCATGTTCCAGTATTTCAAACCAAAGTCGCTGCCGGAGTTCGACAGCTATAAGACCAGCACCGTGTCTGCAGAATTGGCCAATCTGCTCAGAAGGTTTGCTACCATCGCTCCACCAAGTGACACCCCCATCCTCACAATGGATGAAGTGGCTGCCTACATTGAGGGCATGACAGATAAGGTCAGTGGGGGCTCGTTGTATGCCATGCAGACATTTTTTACGCTTTTTGGAGTTTGTCATTGCAAATAGTCTATTTTTTATCTCTTTAAGGCCCCGTGTCTTCCTGTGGGCAGTGCCCCCCCACCTCCGATCATCAATGAGATTTACTACCTGCTGGCTGATTATCATTTCAAGAACAAGGAGCAGTCCAAAGCCATCAAGTTCTATATGCATGATATCTGCGTGTGTCCCAACAGGTGGCTCTTTTCTCTGCTCTGCTGTCAGTGCTGCACCATCCACAAAATCCTATCATTTGTATTCTTGTTTTAATAATTCAACTTTACTTTTCTAAAATGAAAGGCGTAGGATTCCTCAAAGGAATTCACATCGTTTCAAACTAAAATGATCTTTTGTTGATTTAACTTTCTTTTTTATCTGTGGGCAATAATTGGTTGTTAAATCAACGTAGACGTGCTGGTTCCTTGTCTCTGTGCGTTTTATAGAAAAGCTGCACTAAAGTTTTCATTGAAAACCATCTTTCTTTAGATTTGACTCCTGGGCAGGTATGGCTTTAGCCAGAGCCAGCCGGATCCAAGAAAAGCTCAATTCCAATGAGCTGAAAAGCGACGCGCCCATATGGAAGCACTCCCAGGCCATTCTTAACTGCTTCAAGAGAGCCCTGGAGATCGACAGCTCCAACCTGTCTCTCTGGATCGAGTACGGGACCATATCGTACGCGCTGCACTCATTTGCCTCACGACAGCTCAAACAGTGGCGAAGCGAGCTTCCCCCAGATGTCGTTAAGCAGGTGAGGGTTAGGGTTAGCTAACCCAGCAGGGTGAGCTGCTTATTCATTATCCTGTAACAGTTTCAGTAACGATCACATTGGACCGCTTTCATGCTCTGTATCTGTGTTTTTATGGGGTGTCGCGCTGATATAAATTATTACAAAGCTTTTTTTGTGTTTGTGTTTTTTCAGATGGAGGAGAGGAGAGACTCCATGTTGGAGACGTCTTTTCAGTGTTTCCAGGGTGCGTCCCGCTGTGAGGGTGACAGCGACGAAGAAGAGTGGCTTATTCACTACATGCTGGGGAAGATAGCAGAGAAACGCAAAAAGGCCCCAGTGGAATATCTGCAGCTTTATAAAGAGGTAAACAACCGCATCGCTCATTCTGATTAAATCTGTAGCTCTTTCCTGATTTCTTATTAAACAGGTTATAAAGGGTCACGGTTTAAACTTCAGAGGGAAAACACTCGACCTGCCCTGCAAGAGGATCTATCAACCTGATCTGGTATCAGCAGCAGCAGGAGGGAAAGTTTCTGGGCTTCACAGAGAAAATGTTGTTGGTGTTAAACGCAAACTTGAATTCTAAATGATTTTTATATTTATTACATACAAAGTTAAGTTAAAGGCCTGTTGTTTATTAAAAGAATACATGTCACCCATCCTTTATGTGTGCAATATCCCATAATGTTTGCTAGCACTCGTAAATGACTCGGCTGCTCCCACATGAAATATTAGCTCAGTATCTGTACGAATGACTCAGTCATAGCCATTTATTATTTTGGCATGGTTGATTAGCTGTGGCGTCCATCTTGAATGGGATTGACATTAAATGTTAATCATCTGTTCGTTGAATGACTGTGACATTATTTCCTTATTAAATGTTAAAAGTCTCCACTCTGCTGTGATTCTGTGAGGAAGGTCAGCAGTCTGAGCTCAGTGATTATCACGAGACATACCTGTTTATTACTGCCTTTCACGCTGACTCTTATCCGTTTGGGGGTGAAATGATGTGACCAGACCCTTGGACTCTCCTCTTTGCTGTGTTTTATAGGCGGCACACTATCTGCATGAAGAAGCAGCCAGGTACCCCCGCAAAATTCATTACCATAATCCTCCTGACCTGGCAATGGAAGCACTGGAGGTAAACGGTCTGTCTGGTCACTCCAGACCTTTTCTAATTCTCTTTTCTCAGTGCGGTGTTCCAGACGATCAACTCCCTTTTTTCTATCTTCCTCTAGTTGCATTTTCGTCTGGGTGCCACCATCCTTAAACTCCTGGAAGCTGATGAGCCTGATCTGGACCACGAGCTGCTGTTCACCTTGCTGGTTGAGGCAGCTACAGGGCCATTTGCAAGAGGGGAGGAGAAGAGTATGCCAAGCATACCAAGGTCTAATGAAAAGTAAGCCCTGTCGACGGAATCCAACAAGAACAGTAAAACAAATGTTTGAGTTCACAGTGAAACACCCATTCTGGTTTTTACTTCATTTCAGGGAAAAACCCTCCTCCCTGATGGATGAAGACTTTAATATTTCCTCAGTTTGCATGGCAAACGTCCTCAGCTCCTCCCTTCCATCAGCTGCCACTCCAGGTCTGACTTCCCCTCCTTACGTGGCTACGCCATTTGACCATGATTACGCCAAACGCAAAACACTCCGAAGGCAGCAGTGGCAGCAGCAGCGGCATGAGGAGCGGCAGGCCGATGGTACAGTCCCAGTCCTAGACACTGTCTCTGGGGTTGGGCTCATTGCCGTTTCTGCGCTGGGACAGGAAGCACTGGGGTGTGCTCAGATCACTAATCACCATCATGCTAAGCGGCTTCGTTTTCCATTACTATGGTCCCCGTGCACTGGGTGATTGGGATGTGGTGAAATGAGCAATATGGCTACGGATTATTTGATTAATTTGCTTTGCATGATGAAGCAGTTTCTCTGAAGCAAACGGGTCGAGCTTTGCTGTGAGCGTCAGGGCTTGTGTGTTTGCATATTTGTGTGAGCATGGTATGTTGTAACATCCGTTTCTTGTGGCTGCTTTATTTTTCCTGAGCTTATTTATACAATCACACAACTTCAGTAGGTAAGTTAAAATGCTGTAAACCATCTTTGGTCTGTGGCTGCAGCTCACATTCCTGCTGCCTCAGAATCCACCAGCTGCTGTTATTTAGCACCATAACAACAAAAAACTACAAATAAGAAAAATATTAGTGAAGCATGTTTAAAATGAGTTCACTTCGGAATATTACAGGTGTTTGGATGTAAAGTTTAATTTGTAATTGTTACACATTTGTTATCAGGTCCACTTTTTATACCATTTCATTAACTATTATTCAAGTAGCCTGGTTATAAATAAGCAAACATCTTTCAAAGTTTAATACAATCATTTTAAATTATATATATATATATATATATATATATATATATATATATATATATATATATATATATATATATATATATATAAAAGTTAAATTTTTAAGACCATAACAGAAAAGTAATTTATTTTTATAAATCTAGAACAGAAAAAATCTATTCATGAAAATCATAATTTTTGCATGCACATTTATTCTTGATGCAGACCAGTCACATGTTTATTTGATTCATGCATGTTAGGGCTTGCACTTGATGTGCTGTGATATTTTTTATATCAAATGGATCGATTAGATCTTTTGAAGTGGGTTTCTAGGAAAAGGTTGTGAATAATAAATGTCTTAGATAGCTCTTTGAACAATGTCAGTTTGGACAAACTGGATTAGTTCTGAGCAGATTGACAAGCTGGCGGCTAGTCGCAGCAAAACCACAACAGTGTCGCATTTTATAAGCCTTTACATCTCAGTAGGTTTTACAGAGGATTATATTATTACTTGTAGGTGCAGGGACACATATCTGATCAGAAATGATCTCTAATATCCAAACTGAGCTTGTTCATAACCGTTTAATAAAAATTTACTTCCAAGGATCTGCAGTATCCCTTTTAGAGAAATATTATTGCAAAGAAAGAGTTTAGCTTATTTTTTAATTGAAATTTAAGAGAAATGGTTGCCACATGTTTACTCACTACAGTAAACGAAAGCTGAAGCTCAAATTATGTCTGAAAAATAAAGTATTGGTGACTGTTTAAGGGCCAAGTTCACTGGGAGACTGTTTTTATTTGTTATTTTTGAAATATAATCGGTCACTCTGAGTTTAGCAAGCAGGCTAAAGGTGAAAATAGTCTTCTACCCCCATTTCCTGCATTAGCCCCCGATAGAGAAGAGAAGGGGAAATTCTGGGATTAGAAAAGCCTGACAGATCTACGTCGCATTGAAAATTAGCGTTCACGACTCACTCATCCTGGCTCATTGTGGGGAAGGCTGTTGTTGTTTAGCGTCCAGGAGAGAGCAGCGCACGTCTCTGCTTGTAGGAGCTAACCGTTAGCATTAGCAACTCCACAACACAGCAGAACTCCTCCAGGTTTGTGTTATTTGTGGAGATAAAACATTAATGTTGCAGAGCAGAGTCAGTGTTAGAGTTGCGGTGCTGTTAGCCAATCAGAGACGAGACTCTTAGAGTAAGGGTAAGACTCCAAATCCTGTCGTCTCCTGCTCACCACTCGTCTGGCTAAATTCTGCTTCTTGAAGCAGGAGCGCTAGAGCTTTGTTTCCACAGAGATAGACTCAAGTCATTCATTTATACTAGAGACCACTACAAATGTGTTGAGAAAACAAGTGAACTTGGTTCTTAAAGCAGTAACATCTGTAGTTAGTGCAAATAACGCAGCCATATTGCCCAGTTTTGTCACCTGTTCCAGATTCCTTCCCACCTACCTACCTGCCTGCTACCTCTTTTGCCTGCTTGCTTTTACCACCTGCTTTGCCGTTTATCTGCATGTAGTTCTGATGCAGTGGTTGTTTTCACAGCTGGACAAAGTCAGTCCTTTGATCACAATCCACTAAATTGTCTGCTGTGTCACATTTGATTTCAGTGAGATGAGAGATGCTTCAAAGTCTTACATGATTCATGCTTGCTCTCCTCCTAATTGGATTACTTTTCTAATTATGGTCAATTAATATGAAAATGCCAAGTCAGAAATAAGGTGGGGGCTATTTATTGGCACATGACTCTGAGACTGGAGTTAGAAAAGGCCTCATTGTGCTCCCTGCTGCTGGGAGGTGTCCCATCTCTGACTTGAGTCCTGCTGGACGTGCACTGAGGTGACTGTTGAACCAGATTCAGACATGCATTTTCAAATGGAAACATGAACCTGTAGTCTGTAGCTAAAGTCTTATTCCAAGATTATCCTGACTTTAATGTAAATATTTTGTATTCCAGACTCCTGTTTCCAGCTGAGTTTTAATTAAATCAAAGATTTTGGCTTTAATTTAGAGTTTTTCTGGAAGCTGTGGACATTTTTCCTGAAGAAAATCCTTGTCTGAATGAGGTCTCATCGGGAGTGGAATTAACCTAATCTGATCATTAAAGCCACTGAAATTATTCTTTTAAATAAATGTAGAGGTATAAACCTGCTTATTTTCTTAAACCAGCTTCCCCATATCTTCAACAGCCTCACCAGGGTTTGACCATGATTACTGCCTGTCCAGGTCTGCAAAATGGCCGGCTTCCTTCGATGGTACTGCTCCTCCAGGTCACTAGAATCCAGTGCTCTCTCAGTAGGAAGCACTGAATACACAGCTGTCAGTTTACACCTCTTTTACAGCACCATAGTAGCTTTGCTGTTGACTCATGACTGTAAAATCAGTAAAACACAACCTAGTGTGCCTCAGTGTCTGAATATTCAAAGCGACCTGCTCTCTTATTAATAATTCTCTGCCAGGGATTTTTGTCGAGGCTGCAGAACGTGGCAATTAGGAGGAATGCTGGCATTTTGTTTTTGGACCTTTTACAAAGACAAACCATCTCTCCTCTGTAACAATAAGCCACAAATTCTTATTAGTTATGCACTAATAAGGATTTGTGGCTCATGATTTATCCCAGTGAAAGTCATTTATATATTCAGTGTCTCTTGTTACAACAAGGAATGTTTGGCATTTTAAAACACGTTAACAACCGTTGCTTTTAAAAAGTCCAGCACAGCAAGTTACACAAGCTGAATATGTAAACGTTACCGTCATCACTTCTTGCATCTGAGTTAGATTATCACATCTCTGAAGTTAAATGATGTAAACGTTTGTAAAACTGTCACTTATGTGGGATCAGAAAACATGTCCATAATGTCCCAGATGCTGAGATCATCTCTACGTGCGGCCGTGAAACTGGCAGAATGACCTGTTTTTGTTTTGCTTTGTTTTGTTTTGGCAGAGCGAAGCCAGGACAGTGAGGTGGTGCTGCTTTCCGACTCCAACTCCACCCAGGATGCCTTCATGGATCCCACCAGCTCACAGGACACGAGTCACAAACCGGTGTCTGTCAAAGCCAGTCCATCATCCTCAGAAAGCACAACCCCTGTGAAGGACGGACAGCCTGCAGCTGAGGAAACAGGTAGTCGTGGCTCAGAAGATGACTTTTTATACCCGTTACCATTCAGAATGAATACAACAACGAACTCAAGTCCTTGTTTTATCTCTAGTTTTGCACAGAGACCATGCTGGTGTTCAGACAGAAGAGAAAGTGATCCAGGACAAAGTAGAAGCCATGTTGGTGGTTGATTCTGAAGCTCCTAAGGTTCCCCTCGTGGATCCGTGTCCTCATCCTCTCACCATCCCAGCCACGCCTCTGAAGCCTGCACCCTCTCAGCAGGCTGCTGGTCAGACTCTGGCCAGTGAGAGCAAAAAGAAGCTAGAGCCCCCCGCCGAGGTGATTGAAGTGCCCAAAGCCCTGCCTGCAGAACGGGTGGATCAGAGACGGATGCTGGTGGAGATGTGTGTCCGCGCTCTCTTTCTGTGCCTCAGCCGCTTCCCCCAGCACTACAAGAGTCTGTACCGCCTGGCCTACTTCTACACCAGCAGCAAGACTCATCAGGTTGGTCTGCCACTGCTTACTGATGATTAACGTCAAACATTCAAATACTGATTCACTGATCTCAATCTCAAAGTTAGGAGGATTCTATATGTTTGCTGCAATGCTTATGGTCATTGATGATAATTTTATGAATTTCTTCTTCTTTTATTTCTTTTTTGGACCTGTGAGCACTGCAGTGATGAATGTGTTGGCTGTGAGGCTCTGTGGGCAGAGGTGTGTGTGTGGGGGTGGTTGTGCAGGCCTCTATCAGCCAGTTTGGCACGAGGAGACAACAGTGAGCTTTGCTGTGATGGCAACCTTCTGTCAGCACTGTTCAGTATAATGCTGCCTATTTATTAAGGGCAAATGTGTTTAAAAGTTTAAGAAAGGATAACAGGTTGTCTTTCCTTCCACCGTTTCAGTTTTCAGCTGCTTGGGTGAAGGCAAACTGGAAGTGATTTGATGATGGAGTCCTTTGATGAGTTGCTGTTGACACAAGTTGCTCAGCTCCCTCCACCACACACACACACACACACACACACACACACACACATCCAGTGTTAACAGCCTCCTTGCTGCTCGCGTCTCTTTCGCATCGACTGTCCAGTTTTATTTAATCCTCATCCTGATGAAAGGATGGGGAGCCTGTGACTTGGTGCTGTAGACCACTAGCATTGTGGAAGATAATACGAAGGGGCATTTGCTTGCTATCTTTTCAAACAGGACACTTGTATCAACACTGATCTGTGAGTCATTGTGTTGTGAAGAGGTCTGCTCTTTCCTGATTAAATGAGTGATTTTCGTCTCGTTAAGAATTATTGGATGCTCGTGTTTTTTCCCTCTGTGTATAAAAATGCACATGCAAATGCACATGTTCTCTTTCCCCCTTTTCATTTATTTATTTTCCATCACAGAACCTACAGTGGGCCAGAGATGTGTTGCTAGGAAGCAGTGTCCCATGGCAACAGCTGAAGCACATGCCAGCACAAGGACTTTTCTGTGAGCGAAACAAGACAAACCTGTTTAACGTAAGTCAGAGTTCACATCTGTGCCTTTATTTTGTTTTCATCTGCCATCCCACTACATATTGTCTAATACATACTGACGACACGTCATTTCGCCCTCATCATGCTTTAGTCAGCAAACAGTTTGCAGGATTGCTGTTTGTCAGTTTCACATGGTCATTCAGGGACCCGTGTTTACCGCTACCCCTGGTGGCTTTTACTCAGACACGTAATTTTGGAAACAAAAACTCTCGTGTTTAATTTACACCCTTTGATTTCACATGTGGTGTGAATAAGTCACATGTGGTACATTGACATTGTTTTGCTGTAGAAAAATGACAATAATCTGACTAGAGCACAGAGATTCTACATGTTGATGTGTGAAGAGCACGGCCCTGAGCACAAAACCTTACGTAGAAAAAAATGGTCAAACTCAACTGTCAGTCAAAAAGCTGAACGCTGACATCACCTCTCATCATCATCTTGTCAAACATTGAAAGGTGATGTATTTATCTGGTGATTTCACCAATAGAACGCTGCATGCCGGGCTCTGTTTATACCTGGAGCATCCATACACCTAACACACCTCAGCACCAGTGATGGGCGTTTCCACTAGCATGTGCAGCTGATTTGTGGGTGCCCAGTAGATGGTGTGAGATTCAGGCTTTGTGTTTATTTGTATGCAGACTGAGAAAGTGAGATCTGATCACAAGTGGAGTTGGCAATGGGTATGAAGAGGCCCTGTGATACCAGGTGTAAAGTGGAGCACGTCAAGCTCTCCACTTGTGATCAAATTACCCAGAGTGCTTATTAATATCATGTGTAAACAGCATGGCAGTTCTGTGTGTAGGTTTTAAATATAAAGGACCTGTATCATGCTATTTTACACCTTCCAGAGCAGCGGAAGGCACAGTATATGATAAAGTATTACCGTTGGCTATTGAGATGACATTATTTTGTGAAATGTAAGTTTTTTTCATGAGCCGCTCCTTCAACCCAGAAGTAAGGTACCTGCTGCAAATTCAAGCCGGCAAGTCCCTCCCCTCCCAGAAAACTCTCAGTTGGAGGGTCGAGACGCTAACACACACACACACACACACACACACACACACACACACACACACACACACACATCACTTGAACGAAGAAAAGGTGGCTGAGATGGTTGCAAATTTGCGGCCTGAATTAAGGTCTGTTCCTGACGCTCACATACCCAAATTGATAACCATTCTGTTAGCAGCCCTGGCCTCTATTGGGTGGTTTTAATGCTGGAATGGCGCTGGTTTGAAAAAGTAATCCATCTGATAAACCCACTCTGGTATTGGTGGTGGTTTAACAAGCAGTCTGTGAAATCACGATCACGTTCCTGCTTGGTTTTTGAGAGCTCCTGAAGATTAGATCCAACCATTTCTGCAGATTAAACAATTCTTCAGGAAGACTGGACAGGGGTCCTTGTTCCTCTTGCAGACAAAAATCCATTTTTGAGTTCTAGGCATTATTTAAAGTAGACTACATAAGAAATAAATCACTTCTTCACAACTGTGGAGATTAAACTCCACACTAGCTACATGGAGAGATTGGGCGTTAGTGTTTACAGTCCAGAGGAGGAGGGATCCAGATTCATCCAGTACCTGGATGGGGAGGAGTGATGCTGATGCTGGGCACACCAGGAGACGATTATCATCTGAGACAGGAAAATGCATGCATGAAGCCAAAAACTGCTATAACATGGTCATAAGCACCAAAAAGTGGATTTTGTATGATATAGGACCTTTAAAGCCATGGTAATGTCATTGTGAAGTATTCCCATCTCCACTTCCACCAGTAAACTAACCCGACAGATTTGTACCAAGCAGTATCTGGATGTTATTATAACGATTATTGTTTGGCACACAGCATCAGTACCAGTTCTCTTTCTCAGCCCACATGTACTCATATATTATTTAAGTCAACTAGAATTATGGTTTTTAATGAGTAAACACTTGAATATGAAGCTCTATAAGCAACTCCAGCTCCAGTGATGAAGTGGTCTCTGCTTTTCTTCTTCTACAGTCTTTACATATTTATGCCCCGCCGTGTGTTTTTGTATTCATGTGCTCGGCTCTCTCGCACTCCAGTAGTCAACCTGTGGCTGCAAAGCTGTGAACCACTGACAGCAGGATTTTCACTTATTTCTAACATCTCAAAACGTCACTCAGTTTCAAAACTTTCTCCCTTTCACAGTTGCCTAGCAACCAGCGTAACACTTCATCTGTTGTTGAGTCTTCATTTGGTGTTTCCTTCCTGGATTGTTCTTACGGTCTCCACACACACATGCATATGCACACGCACATGCACACACACAGACACACACGTGTGCACATGCACACACAGAATTTGTGCAACTTGAATAATTGATGTGATTAAATTGAGAGTGTGGTGTTATGGGTTCATTTGAACAAGCTGTTTTCTTCATTTTCATTGTTTTATTGGCCGTTTGCATTTGTTGTTGTTCTGACTGTTCGTGTGGTTTTTGTTCGGGTGTGTGGCGGTGATGGAGCTCGGGATTGTGGGGATGTTTAACTGAAGCAGGGGGTGTAGGTGTAGGGGGTGTGGTTGCTTTTACACGTGTCAAAATGTAGGGAAATGTATACTGTATAGGTAAATACTGGTTATTGGCCATAACAGCGGCTTCTTCTTTTTAAGTGGCTTGCATTCATTTTATGATGCATTTCTGCAGCTTACTGGGTTAGAGCGTCTGGGAGAGAACATACTGTCTGTCAAAGGAAGATGCAGCTCCCATCCTGGTATCTGATCCTGTAGTGCTGAAGCACTTTTATGACTACGAGTACACACACGTACGTGGTATCGGACCAGTACTCGATGCTGGTGTAGGCATCGGTGCATCCACATTTGTAATATACTACTATCTGCTACTGCAGACACCCAGAGGAAGATCCTGTGGAGCACTATAACCCGTCCATTATTGGGTCTAATGATCTGTGTGCTGTCCTGACTGACCTTGCACACAGGTTGTTTTAGTTTTCCAGAACTGCTGTCAGGTCTGTGTGTCGCTTTATTTACATCTTTTCTCTTGATGGCAATATTAAGACTTCTATTTCCAACCAGAGCCCTTCATTAGTCTGGTGTGTTTTACAGAAATTTTGTTTTTGGTGTGTTTGAGTCTGGTTTTTTTGTCAGAAACAGACTGTGGACATGATGTGGGCCAGGTCTGAGCTGGAGGAGAGCTCTGCTGTGCCCTGGCTCCCACTGCGCTCTCACAGAGCCCCTTCTGGATGCAAACCTGCCGCCGTGACTCACCAACTGTTGGAGCTTATCTGTTCCCTTTGAACCGAGCCCTGCATCTCCATCATACAACAATGTACAGTTTCTTAACTAGAATCAAACGCCTGTCTTTGTTGAGTTTGTTAGTTCAGAGCAGATAAAGTCAAAGTTTCTTAAACTAGTCGCATCATGACTGAGGAGGTTTTATACTTGGACTTGTCATATCAGCTGTTGTAAAGAGCTCAGCCCTGTCTTGTCTGATTGAAAACAGCTGAATTTGAGCCCAGATGGTTCCCCTCTTTAAGTTCTGATAGTTTTCTTTTATTGCCTGATTATTCACACAGGTGCATCAGAGCTGCCACAAACATGGGAGCTTAATGTCAGAAGCCATACTTTTCTTCAACTTGCCCTTTTTATTCCCATGAGTTTCTTTTCCGGTTGCAGGTTCCAGCCTGTTTATGCTGAGGTCTAAAGTGACTGATTAAACCTTCAGCTTCTAGTCTGCTGTTGTTGCAGTCACACAGACTGAAAATGTCTCACTTTCCATCAGGGCTGCACTGCAGTAGCCGTGCTTTATAAAGTAATCACTGTGACACAACCATTAAACAAATCTATTTTTCTTATTGTTTATTTTCCACAATAAGCTCGTTTCCTTCAAACAGCTTATTTTTATTTAATTTTCAAAAACAAAATACTATTTCTTTGATACGACTCAAATTTAACAGATTTTACAACCTGGATGGAGAGGTGTAAATAAAAAGTCGGTATAATATGTGTGATGGAAGTTTTTAATACACATTTTTATGCATGAAATCAAAGTTCCAGTGGTCAAAATGCTGCTAAAAACCTGACTCAGCTGAGAACAAAATGTCCATAAATACCATTAAAACCACCAAAGACTCATTCTGAGGTGTGTCCTACTGGGCTACCTGACAACATGCACGTGAGTGAAGATGGCAATCCAAGGCCTTTATGACTGAAATGTTTGGCAAATTAATTGAAACGCTAACATTTGCACATTATATTTGTGGGAATTGTTCTAATAATAACACGGGTTTGCACTTCTGCCAATAGACTGGCCTAAATGTTACACACTGGAACTTTATTACTGAGTTGCTAAATGTAGGTCATGATGCCCTACTTTGCCTTTTTCACTCTGCTGGCTGTCCATTAACTCTATAACATAACCCACATGCTACTGTAAAGGCTCGATCCACATGCGGTCGTAACATTATTGATCAGTATGGTTGTCAACATGAGGGATTTCTAGGATCAGACTTTAATAATAATAATAATAATAATAATAATAATTTTTATTATTATTATTATTTTTTCACAGAAAACATTTGTTGTTTTTTTGGTTTTTTTCTCTTGTTTTTTGTGAATTCAATATTATTTTACCTTGTTCGAAAAAGAAAGATCATCATCATAATAATAATAATAATAATAATAATAATAATAATAAAAAACTATTATTGGTTATGTGGCTGTTATATAAACAAAATGATCATGTTGAACACAAACAGATCAGCATCTCGATGCTGTTATAGTTTTATTTTTTAAGCTTTGTGTCTACTTACACCTAAAGGGATACTTTAGCCTCTTGAAGTGTGTTTCTTTGGAAAAGCTAAAGCATTTACTCTTTCCTGAACAGCCTCTGTTTGGATAAAAAGTTTACATCCATCAGGACTGATGCGCTAACTACTAGTCTGAATGCAGCCATGTTAAACCAGCCCCATCCCTCTATAGCTGAAATGTTATTGTATAAACCTTTTAAAGGCTAAGTTCACTGAGAAACCATTTTTTACTTGTTATTTTTGAAATACGATCCGTCACTCTGAGTTTCACATGCAGGCTAAACGTGAGAATAGTCTTCTACCCCTATTTCCTGCTTTCGCCGCTGATAGAAAAGTCGGGGAAAGACTTGGATTAGAAAATCCTGTCAGATCTACGTCATATTGAAAATTAGCATTTATGACTCACCCATCTTGGCCAACGACCCGGGATGGCTGATGTTGATTTTAGCGTCCAGGAGAGAGCAGCGTGAGTTTCGGCTAGTAGAAGCTAACCGTTAGCATTAGCAACTCCACAACACGGCAGAACTCCTTCAGGCTTGTGTTATTTGTGGAGATAAAACATCTACATCACAAAGCAAACCGAGTCAGCGGTAGAGCCGTGTTGCTGTTAGCCAGTCAGAGGCGAGATGTCCTAAATTTCAGGAAATAAGAGTCCAAATCCTGTCATCTTTTGCTCCCCTCTCCTCTGGCTAACTTTTACTTCCTGAAACAGGAGCGCAGGAGCTTTTTTCCCCACAGAGATTGACTCACAAGGCATTCATTTAAACTAGAGACCACTGCAGATGTGTTAAAAATGAGTAAACTTGGTCATTAATAGACAGATAATTTTGCACTAAGTCATTTACAAGCAGTTTGCAGGAATGTGTTAGTATTTCTACCAAAATAGCCAAGTAATGTTACGGCGGTGTGCAGATTTATAGAATTTGCCTGAAATACTGTGAGATTGAATCTGTTTTGAGGCAACAGCATCACACTGCTGCTAGCTCATCAGTCCTGCAGGACAGAAACTGTTTCTCTAAACTGAGGTTGTTCAGGAAGCTACCTACAATGGCTAAGATGCTAACTATATAAATATAAACACTTCAATGTAAAAAAAAATCCCCATTAAACTAACGAATGTCTCTGCAAACAGAGGAAATGAAACGAACACTGATATTTGACAGTATTTTTGCTGTAGTTGTTCTCAGTCCCTGTAGCTGAATGTCTACCCTCTGGCTGTTCAGGATTCCTGTTGAGTAGTCGCCGTACGTTCACTCAGACTCACTGATACCCCTTGCTTCCTCCTCTCTGCGGGCCAAACCACACACACTCACACACGCTTGCATCTCACTTACATATTCTTCCACCCACTCCTACGATCACACTAGAAGCTTCAGAGAAAATGGACGCTCTACTTCCAACGTTTTCAGACAATGTAAATCTGTCTGAAGGCAGAATGAGCAGTGATCTAACATCTTATAGGTAGGCTGCAGCGTCTTGTTCCATCACGAGAGCCCAGTCTTCTGGGGAACAGTTACACACACGTTACTTGCCATAGTTTGATGTATGACTCAAACATTTGTGTGTTCAGCTGTGCGATGTGCTGTAGGTGGAGCATTGCTCTGGAAAAGCCTGTGTTTATGTTGGATTTTTTTTCTTAGAGGAGGAGTTCGGATTCAGTGAAAATACTTTGTGGAAGTTGACGTTTGGATTTGCATGTTGAGGGGTTACCGTTTGCTCAGTTTGATCATTTTTTTTCCATGATATGCATTTATTTTGCTCATACCACAGAGAGCAGGAAAAGCGAGGTGTGTTTGTGTGTGTTTGGTATCCAGCTGGAGAGGCACGACCAGACTTGAAAGACCGGAGAAGGTGAGGGCTGCTGGCCGACCGTGGACCGTTCCCACAGTGCTGTTCTACTCTGGCGTTGTGGATGATGGCGTTTATCTGTACTAAAGCGTTGCCTTTAGTCTTCTTTCACCGTGGGTTTTTCTGGCTGCCCCCTGCTGTGTTGATGAGACAACACTGAATTCATGTTTCCAGCCTGTTTATGTTCTCGTTCTTTTCCTGTTGCTCAGTCTACAGGTTGATCACTCTCAACCCCACCCCTTGTTCGTTTTGTTGTTTTTTCTCTCTACTCTTTTTTTCCTCATCACTCTCTCTCTCTCTCTCTCTCTCTCTCTCTCTGTCACTCCCCTGTTTGTGTGTTATGTGGGTGTACACCAATAGGCGGGATTTTCTCCACCAGGCTGTGATTGGCTGACAAAGGGCTGCAGTGATTGGCTGTGAGCTCCATATAGTGGGAGAGAAATAAAGAGCAAAGGGGAGGGGGGGTAAAACTCCAGCAAGCTGGGGTCAGGGTAGAGCAGAGCTGAAGTGCGTGGGTGTTTTTGTTTTGAGATGGCAGGGTTTGAAATCAGGAGAGGAACGAGTCAGCTTGTCTGTCAGCGGCACGCTGAGCGCCCGGGCCCTGACTCCAGCGCCGTTTCTCGTCTTGCCAAGGCAGCTGCCATTCTCTTTTTCTATTCCTGGTCTGCCATGTGCAGCTGTGCTTCCCTCGCTTCCTCCCCAGCAGCTCTGGCTGCCCCAGCAGCCGAACGCAGCTCAGCACTTGCCATCAGAGCGTGAGCCTTTCTGCAGGGTGGAGGCGCTGCCAGGGCTGCTGGCTGTGCTGCTGAGCAGGAAACTATCCACAACAAAGCCAGCACAGGCGTCGTGGAGTAGCTTTATTTGGTGATGGTGAGTTGCTTCCTCCCTTCCTCTGACTTTTGCAGATAAATCCTCCCGGGAAAGTGTTTAGAGAGGTTAAGAATGATGCTTTTGCTAGGGTTTGGGTAGTTTTTGTGGATCAGGGATAATTTCGGTTGTTTTACTTGAAATATTTCTGCTTTTTTAAGTTACAGTGTTTAGGAACTTGCTGTAATCGACTGCTATAGTGACCAGATACCTTTACAGCACAGTCTGAGTAACTTTGTCTGTTTTTGGCTCGTGTCTCTCCTGACATCATGGATAAAACAGAAGGTCAGGAATCTGTTTCCTAATGATTTTAGTGAATATAAAAAACCCACATTGTGTTTATTTATGATCCAGCATCTCCCAGTCTAATTTTGACCTCTTCATGTTCTTAAAGAAGAATAAAAATAGTTAGAATTCTTTTGTTAGTGGATTCGTTTCCTGTCTTCCCCGGTTTGTTTTGCATCTTTATCTGCATCGGATGCTTTTGTGACGCGTTTGTCACATCTGTGCCAAAGCTGTCACTCCTACTTTACAAGCAGTGCTCATGTTTTCTGTCCCTGACAAATAAAAAGGGGGAAAAAGATGCTTAAAAATTATTGCGGTTAAAGTCTTACAAATCAGCTTTAGCTGTTGTGCTGCAGCGTAATCTGTGTAAAGCCACGGCTCTGCTTTCCCCTAAAGAGATTTGCTGTCATTGGACGGTTTCTCTGATGAAGAACAACTCTCCTGCATTAGACATCTCTTTTCTAAGTCAGCCCCCCGCCCCCCATCATACTTGTCCCACTCTTGTTGGAGACTCTTTATAATCTGCACTGAAAGGTTTAAACCTCCCCAAGCCCTGCTTGACTCCATCAATCACATAACTCAGATATTTGGGACGTTTTCTTCTTTAAATGATTTTTTGTGGACACCTAATTCTTAGATGGGTCCAGTTTTATGATACAGCTGAGCTTTTAATGACCCACGCTGATTTGAATAACTTCTCAAAGGAAAGTTTAACGAGTAAAAGTAGCCTCATAGGAGTTTTGGTTTTAGACGCTCAGCTCTGACACCTTCTCTGTTAGGCTCAGTTTTTAGGATTTAACTTAGCTGCGTTCCTCTCCACTGGGTTTGAAAATGTCATCTGACATTCTGGAGTTATGCATTTGGGGCTCCCAGCTCCCTTTGTGCCTCCAGCAGCAGTTAGACTTTCTCCTCCTGATAAAGTCATCTTTGTTTCGACTCTCACACGTTTTCTGAGTGTGTTTGTGTTGTGCTCCTCGTGCTTTCTGACTGAAGCCTGCGTGCTGCCCGGGCCACCATCTGCACTCGCATCGGTTACTTCAGAGAGCCTCGCCTCGCCTCGGCTCACCTGCTGAGAGGACATGTGCTCGCTGAAAAGGTGGACGCTTCCATCAAAAACTCCCTCGTCAGTCCTTTCTGCAAAAGAGGACAGTCGTGTTTGGCAGCTTGTCTGCTGCTCTGTTACATGTCTTGGACAGAACCGAACACTAATGAGACTGCCTATCATGTGAACCCACTGAGAACGCTCCCCCAATTTCTCTTTCCCACCTGCTACACGAGCAGCTCGTCCAGCGGATCTCTGCTGCAGCCTCTCCATCCTCTCATTAGGGCTTCCTGCTTTGAGTGCCGTGTGTTTTCCAGTCAAATTAAATCCTCTTGCCTTCCTTTCTGTGCGTGCGTGCGTTTCACTGTTAATTGTTTTTGTGTGTCATAAACTCCTCTTTGCAGCAAAACACACATTAAAACACAAACTTAGCACTTGGACTGTTGTATTTTCTGAGCGTCTTTCATGCTAAGTGATGTTTTACTACTAACTTTAGAATCATTAGTGATAATTCATAGTAATAAGAGTACGATTGTCCTCTTCAGGGCATCTGGCGTATTCCAGTAGATGAGATCGATCGCCCAGGAAGTTTTGCGTCTCATATGAACCGATCTGTTGTCCTCTTGCTGGAGGTGCTGTCTCAGCTCAAGGACCACAACACTCTGCTGAAAGTCTCATTCATGCTGCACAGAAACCCCGACCAGGGAAAGTAAGGAAGTCACACGAATGTTTTTCTTCTCTTTGAAGTTCTGTTTGTTTTATGACATCTTTCCATCTCCTTTTTCCATGAAGGAAGTATTTACGGGATGTCGATCGCCAAGTTTTGGCCAAGAGAGCGTTCTTCCTAACTGTAAAAGTCCTGGAGGACAATCTGAACAGTCTCACAGGGGTAAGGAGGCACCGCCGCTGGGTCGTCTGGCATGCACCCACGCTCTGCTCTGACAGCTTCTGTTTTCTTTCAGGTGTCGGAGCAGCTTCATAAAGCGCCTGCCCCATTCATGGGGGAGATGACCACCACGGACACGTCCAACAGGCCCAGCTCTGAGGAAAGCAAGCATCCACTGCCTAAGAAGCCTGGACTCTCAGAAGGAGCCTCTGACAGTGGGCCCAGGGAAACCCCACAGGTGCAGCCCACCCCTCCTCCACTGTCAACAGACAGAGGAAGTAAAATTCAGGAGGGAGTTCCTGGGAAGGTGGAGATAGCTGGGAATGACAAGCACAAAGCAGGGCTAGAAGAACCCATGGAGATGGAGCCTGGCCTCTGGAGGAAGCCCTCCACTACCACAGATTCTCAGGGCAACAAAACAGAGACCGAGACCACGCCGAGCGGGTCAGACCTCCAGCAGAAAGTGACTGAAATCAGCCGGACACCAGAGCTGTCTCTAGAGGAGCTGAGCATCACCTCAAGACAGCAGCAGCTTCAGATCTCTGCTCAGAAGATCACCGTGGCAGCGAGTGGCACTGATCAGGGGTTACTACGAAAGCCAAACAGGAAAAGGAAACTTCTGGAGGATGTGGAGTCTGGAAAAACCCTGCTGCTCGATGCTTACAGAGTGTGGCAGCAAGGCCAGAAGATCATGACCTACGACCTGGGGCGCATCGAGAAGATCATGTCAGAGACTTATATGCTCATTAAACAGGTAAACCTCCCAAAGATCTGCTGTAGAGACAGGTCACAGCTGCAGCTACAGGCACTTTTTAACTTGCGTAGTCATCTGTGCCCCTTCTCAGGTTTGGGAAACCCCTGTTCTGTCAAAATTAGTAACACAAAAAGGGACTTTCCCCCATTTCTGCATTTCAGAGCTTCCAGCTCTGTGTGCGGTTGTGATTTTACTCTCAACAGAAGCAGGTCTGAATCAGCTACTGATTCATTTTTAACCAGCAGCACCGATTGGCCCTCAGATTAATTATTACGTCATTTTAATGTATTTAAGGCTGGAGCTTCCAAACAAATTAACTGATTGTAAAAAGTTGTTTTAATATCGTGATGAAATCTTTGTTGAAACGTTTTAGCGCGGTTCTGATAAACGGATCAACCTGAATCCTCATAGAACGTACGTACCTTGACAGCATGATTTAATCAGCTGAGGAAACCACTCGTTTCTAGATTCAGCAGGGTTTTAGAAAACAAAATTAGCATTAGCTTTTTGTTTGTTTGTTTGTTTTGGACTCCTCCTAGCGAGAAGCCAGAACAAACCATCATGTGTTTCTTCTGTCGATACAAATCATACAGGTAATATTTGGATATTTTCCAAAAACATCTTCCTGTTGCAAAAAATGCAAATGCTTTGTGGTTTTACTGGTTTGTGATGTGCACAGCTGCACTTTGTGTAACATACTTCTAATGCTCTCCAACATTATTATATTTCATATTTACTTGTTTTTTTCTTTCAACTCTGGATAAATTGATCATTTCCTGCCACCAACAGAGTTAAAGCTGCTTGGTTTTAACATTAGGAGGTCCAGCTACTCATCATCATGCAAGCAGCTCCTCCACCGCCCAGAGCTTCCTCTCATAAAGAGCTCGTGTGGGAGCTCTTGAGTGTAATCAAACTATGTGTCTTGAGGACAGCGCTTCAGTTATTCGATTTCTGGAAACCATGTTGGTTCTCTAGACTCCCTCTAGTGTGACTCACAGAATGTGACTCTCATAAACGCCCTCTCTTGGCTCGATATGTCAGAGTGCATTTGTGTCTCGATGCCTTCAAAATCCCCTTCAGTGCTACAAACAGCCTGCAGACTGAAAATACCTTGAAAGTTTAGATTACGAAAATGAGAACTATGAGGATCTAACAAGAACTTTATCATAGTTTCTGTTTAAAGTGCAGGATTATTATGATTGGTGGATAAAATACAAACAAGCCGAGAATGCTTGTAATGTGGGACTAAACCCTCCCAAAGCTCCCCTGTGGAGAGTCAGATGAATAATGTCCAGCAGCGTTGAAAGTTGAGAGAAGTCACTCTTATTGAAATGTCGTGTGAAGTCCTTAGAGAGAAGCCTCTTTTATAAAACAATGCCGCCAATTTGCCGCAACGCCGATGCGGCATCAGGGAGCCTAAGGTCGTTTATAAGAGCTCAGACCATGGCGGTAATGTTGCGCAATCATGTCCGTTTTATAAAAGATTACGTGATGGCGGAATAAAGGGGGTATGGGGGCGGTCTCTGCACTGTCGCGGACTTCCGTTTATCTTGGACATAACTTGCCTTTTATTGCGATTGAAGCCGCACTCCTTAAGTTTTTATTTTAACAACCAGCTACAGGTGTCTGTCATCCACCATCCCTGTGAGCTGTCAGATGATCTGAGCTGCAGATCTAACGGAGAGAAGCTCCCAGAGCACCGCATCGCTCCAAATGATCATCTCAGCTGATTCTGTTCACAAAAGTGAAACTTAGGTGCGTGTTTCCTTTCATTTTCATTATAGTTCCCGGCCGGAGCTCGGCATTAATTCATTGCGTGGTCATGACACCTCCCTCTGTTGCGCCAACGCTTAATGTGCGTTTATAAGACCGGCGAACCCGCAATATTACTACCAAGCATGGCGGCACGAATGCCGCAAAATTCCTGCAACATGATACCGCCATGGCGCGTTCATAAGAAACACGTTGCGGTAATATTACGCTGATTTGCCGGCATGGTGTGTCTTATAAAAAGGGCTAGCGAGAGAGTGTGTGTGTGTGTGTGTGTGTGTGTGTGTGTGTGTGTGTGTGTGTGTGTGTGTGTGTGTGTGTGTGTGTGTGTGTGTGTGTGTGTGTGTGTGCGCGCGCGCTCTGTTTAGACGAGGAAGTCTTGCAGAAAGGTAGACATGAAAGCTCTGCAGCACGCTGAAGTTTTAACAATCTGACCGGTTTAAAAAGTCAAACATGGATGCTGTGACGGCTCCCTTTGAGGGTCGCTGAGCTGCTGGAGGAACGTGGCAGTAATCTGCACAGCTCATCCCTCCAACTTTCACAAAGCTACCACCTAAAGAGGGACAAAAATCCTTTATTTTAGAAAGAGTACGATAGATCAAAGTGGTCTTACTTTGCTTTCCTTTTGCTCTTCCAGGTTGATGAAGATGTAGCTCTGGACCAAGCTGTGAAGTTCTGCCAGATTCAGTTGGCAACTTCAGCACAAAGACAGGTGGGGCTCTTTACCTCCAGCTTCTTCCTCCTATCTAATCGTTTAACCGCTGATCTATGGAAACACCATGGTTCCAGGTTGATGCCACATATTTTCTTTCATGGAACAGGAATGGTGTTTCGGATTTTTGTAACTCACACAAAATCTTCATGATGGTTTTATTTATTTACATTTACATGCTGGATAAGTTTAAGACTTTTATTTTGATTTGGCTGATTTCTCCTGTAGGTTTTGTCGTGCATTATGGGAAATGAAGATAAAGAGTAAAACCATGCTGCTTGTGTAGTAAAATGTGCTAAACTGATGACTAATGCAATACTTTAAGGTTGATGTTGCTACAACGTGCTAGTGCTAAAAATAGTCCACAACATGGTGTGTTGTTGCTTCAGCTCTGCTCCATTCCAGACTCCATATTCCTCCAAGTCCTATAAAATAACAGAGGAATGAATGACGACATCTTATTGTAGTAAATTATTTCACTTACTCAAACTACAACAACTTAATTCCACGTTTATTCTCCAGTATTCACACTCCCCATCCAATCATTAGTTGCTCTGCATCATTCTGTGCCCCCACCATCCCTCCTCCTGCCCACACAGTCATCAAGGGTCTCTCTGCCCACATCCTGTTGTCACGGTGATGTTCCCCAAACCTCAAGCTTCATGAGAAGTAGATGTTGGCAAAATAAATGTGTTTTTCCAGTTAAAGTAATCTAGTCATCTTATTTCCTGCAAGATTTTTTTTATTTAAGACGTTTGTTCGGCTTTGGTGTCTCTTCTGGTTTTAAGTCTGTCAGAGCTGCACATCGTGTCTGCAAAAAGGTCAATGTTTCAGTCTTCGTGAAACAGCTGTGTGGACACCACTGAAATTAGTTTTAAAGAACATATACAGTTTTTATCATTTGTAAGAATTGTTTTGAATGGTTTTGAAATAATTTGCATGTAAAACAGTCTTTATTTGTTATAATAGTGATGATTCTGGCTTACAGCTGATGAAAACCCCACATTCAAAATCCCAGACGATTAGAATATTGTGAAAAGGTTCAATATTCTAGACTCAAAGTGTCACACAATGAATCCAGAACACCTGCAAAGGGTTCCTGAGCCTTTACATGGTCTCTCAGTCTAAGTTGGATGGACTTTTGCACCAGATTCTTTTGATTTTCACCTGTCAGAGCAGAGAAGGGCTGCTACGGAAGCCTGGATGTCCAAACAGAAAGTAGATGTGCATAAGAATTAGTTTTTTTCAGACGTTTTAGGTCTTTGATGTCACATCACAGATCATCTGAGGGTCAAAGGTCATGGAGGCATGGTTTTTTGTTCTTTGCACTTTTCAGAGGGCTTAACAAAATAAAAGCATGCTTACAGAGCAGTATGTGACAACGCAATTTAAATTTTTGTCTTATTGCGTTTCGTTCATATGAAACACAAATGTGATCAATCGCGCACCCCGGTAGCTAAAACAGACACACCGAAGCAAAGTGATCATTGCTCGTCTTTATCTATTTTTCACTCCACGGTGATTAAAGATTCTCCCTTCAACTGCAGGTTAAAACACTTCATTGTAGGTTTGCTAAACAGAAAGTGGACCCAAAGATGAGTGATTTGTTTTATGATGTCTCCATAACGTGCGTTCGTGTCCAGCGTCTGTCAGATGTTGTGATGTTAGATGTGAGGCTCATTATCCTCCACGATGTGGTTGTTAGTGTTCCTGTACGGGGAAGATGTGTTCTCACACGACTGCTCCTTCTGTAGTATTATCTAACAGCTGTTAGTGTGTTATTATTCTGCCACCAGAGCTGCGTCTCTCTTTTATGTAGTTGGTTATTTGGATCTCAGCTTGAAGATGAGGAACGATTCTTGCCTGCTTCCTACAGATTCACACGTTTCCTTCAAGCCCCCACAAGTGCGTAGAGAGAGCTCTGTCCTTATAGGGCTGAGCTGGAAAATCAGCTCTTATGATCTGTGTGTGTGTGTGTGTGTGTGTGTGTGTGTGTGTGTGTTCTCTGCTGCCATATCAGGAGGAAAACATTTATTCCTCTGGCACTCTGATATTTTCATAATCTGCTCCTCTGCAGGAGTCGGCTGCTGCAGCTTTTTCATCAAGTGTGAGCCGCTGTCTTCCATCAGACTCCTTTACTTCTTAATGAGTTCATATTCATATAGGAGCTCCACTGATCATTTAGCTGAAGCAGGTAATTTAAAAGTGTTTGGTTTTTGGTCTGCAGCTGTTTCACTCACACACTGACCAACCTGAGAAACCCACATTTTGACTCGACGTGCTCTAAATGTTCTCAGGTACGGTGTTTCTGTGGCTCAGCTGACTTGGTGTTTTCTTGGCTGCTGATGTTTAATTCATGAGGTGTGAATCATCAGAGGTGCTGCGTGCTTAAAGCAGCTGGGCTGAAGGGCCTACTCGGGGAAATTTGCCCGTGCGCTGCCGTGTGAATCCTGTGGGGACCTTTGTCCCACTGAGCCGTGATTCAGAGCATAATTTGGCTTTAACTCCCAGCTGACTGCTGGAAAAAATGTCTTCTGTGCTGCGTTATGGCCAAATGATCTTGTTCAGGCAGCATTTGTTAAAACTTGTTTATGGAGACAGGAGCTGCATGGATCCAGGATAGGTAAAATCTTCATTTAATTATTTATTTGCATTTTGCCTGAAGCCATTGTACCTGTCACAAAGCCTGCAAAATGACTGTTGCAGTGTTTAATTTCCTCATTTCCCCCTCCTGTAAAAGAGGCTCAGACATCATTTTAAATTGAAAACTAGGAAAGGTTTATTCATCTCGTTTCAACGGTGCTCCTCTGTGTTACCATGACAGCGGCTGTGGAAGCAGGCTAGCTGTTGTCACAGGTTGTTTGTGCAGCTCTTGTGTTCATAAGTGGTCCACAGAAGGATGTAGTGCTGTGTGGAGCTGAGCTTGTCACATTGTCCAGCAGGGACGGTGTCCTCCCAACCCCCGGGGGACACCAGTGCAGCTCTAGGGGGAAGCTACGGTATTACCTGCTGGTGTGTGTTGTTTAAAAGTGTTTTTTTTTACTAAGGGGAAGAGAGTTTACTGTTCTCAAAAACAAACCCTGTGTGGGGAGCGTCTCAGAGGAACCCCTGGGGTTTTACACTCTCTAACCATCTTGTTTTTGTCTCCAGCAGTCAGCCGGCGATGCCCCGACCACACCAAAGTACACCAAGGAGCACCGGGACATTTTCTTCCCCGCCTCCCTGCCAACGCCTGTCCTGCTCAGTCACTCTGCCTGCCCCCCGCCGCTCCCCCAGGACAGCCAAGCCAAAGTGGTGTGTGAGCCCTTGAGCAAAATGTCCAGACCTCAGACCTCAGGCTTCCACGATCTGCTGCAGCACAAAAGAGCAGGAGGCCAGTCTGTTGCAGCCGTGACCTTCCTACCACACACAGGTACTCGCGTCTCATCACCATAGAGCTGCAAAGACACGGGTTTCACACATCGACTAGAACGACCCCATCTTTATTGAACACTTCATGATAAAAGCTGCTGTGTTGAGTCAGCGTCTGACCAGCAGAGGGCGCCTGTGGTCTAACCCAGATTATGTTACATAACAGCAGTCTCTATGCTGTTTGTGTTCTGCCTTTTGGGCTTTGCCACGCCCCCAGTGAGAGTTCATAAAACAACATCAGTCTCCTCCAGATCAGGGCTTTCTTCTGCCTAAATGAGCTCCTGGAGGTATTTTGCCATAATTATTACTGTCATCATGAATATTATATATATATATATATATATATATATATACATATATATATATACACTCATTAGTAAATCAAGCGTTATTTTCTTACCTTCATAGTATCAGGTTCTCAGGGTTGGATGACCTTTGCCAGCAGTGCAAATGCACACAAAAGTGTGTTTCTATCAACATGCATTTACATGCAACAGTCACAAGTTTCCATGCAGAAGCATTTCACTGATGTGAATTATGTAATGGTTACCTAGGCAACATCACAGGAGAATCCTGAAAGACTAGATCAGTCTGCCTTGGGTGGAAAAATAGTTCGAAAATGAGTTTCTCGTTATTTGTTAGGATATAAATACAAATGTATGGTTTTATATGTAATGTGACCTTTTAAAGAATGTGTTTGTGTAGCCCCTCCCACTTTGATAAAAGAACATTTAATTTAGATCATGAGATTTGTGTAAAATTTCCTTTCATTGACCCAAAAACCAGAAGTTCCTGCCCAGTTCTGACCTGTTTTTGTCATTAAAAACAATTTAAGTGAATCTTTAGGTTAGTTTTGTGTTGTTTGTAGATTTGTTGCTGTGCTTTTGTTTGTCATGTGACTCTACCAGATGTTTATGTGTTATCCCATCCCACAGAAGAGCGGGACGAGCCCTCAGAGGGGCTTTTGTATCGTCAGCAGGAGTCGCACCTTTGCCAGCAGATGAAACTCGCCACTGTGTCGCAGGGGCGGGACCCGTCGTCTGGCTGGTTCCAGGAGGAACCTGCAACATGTAGCACCACACAAGTTTGTCTAGGTCAGAGCAAACCTGCAGCAGGATGAAAAATAGTTTTCTAATCTCATCTGTGCTTTGCTTTGTAAAAATCCTTCTGATGCTTCCTCCTCAGACCAGCAGCAGTATGCCAGCACTGAGCTGTCAAAGCTTCCAGACCCCAGCAGAATCCGCTCCAGAGTCCCAGCCAGCATGCCAAAGCTTTTCATCCCTTCCACGGTTACAAAGTTCCCACCAGAAATCACAGTCACACCTCCGACACCCACACTTCTCTCCCCAAAGGGCAGCATCTCAGAGGAAACCAAACAAAGGCTGAAGGTATGCTCTCTGGCTCTGAACGTTATGGCACTAAGCACTTACACGCTAGCATGGCTCTACGCGGCCTAGGGGGGGGGTAAGGGCTGTTCACATCTGGGTAGCCCAGTAATTTTCTGCGTGCAACCGGATGTATTTTCAGCCCTCTTCCCAAAGCGATCTGCCTCAGGCTGAAACTGGTCAAACACACCCACTGCCGACTGATTTTCCGGCTCAAATTCACGCCTACCATTAGGGAGAGCCTCCGATTGGCAGATAGAATCATTCAGCGGGGGCTTCCCGCATGCGCTTCATTATCATTCTAGTGAGGAGTTAACGAGCCTATGACTGAAACCGTTTATTCCTGTCTCTCTCTGCTGTGAGGAACACACACACACACACACACACTGGTTTAGCGTCCAGGAAACAGCAGAGAACGTCTCAGCTAGTAGAAGCTAACTATTAGCATTAGCAACTCCACCACACAGCAGAACTCCTCCAGGCTTGTGTTATTTGTGGAGATAAAATATCAACGTTGCAGAGGAAACTGAGTCAGTGGTAGAGTCGTGTTGCTGTTAGCCAATCAGAGGAGAGATGTCCACATATCAGGAAATAAGATAAATCCTGTCGTCTGAAGCTCAGCTCTGAAGTGGCATTCTGCTAGTTCCTAAAACAAGCACATCAGAGCTTTTCTTCCCCAGAGTACGACTTACAAGGCATTCATTCCTACTAGAGACCACTGCAGATGTATTGATTAAATGAGTGAGCCACACCTTTAAGTCTCAGCTCAAAGTTTATAGCAGGATAATAACCAAATATCTATGAAATGGTATGACTTTTGAGTAGTTTGTCAGACTAGAATTTGAATAATCAGTAAATCTGATCAAAAAGAGAAGGCTCTTCAGTTTAACAACATCATCTGGCTCCATATTTAATGTGATGACTGGCTAAAGCTGAGCCACACTCGAAGCTCCCTGTACCAACAGTCTGGTCAGTCTGTTGCTAATTAGTGACCCCTGCTGTCTCCCTGTGCAGAACGTCATCCTGTCATCCCAGTCTGCTGCCACCGTGAAAAAGGACACTCTGAGCCAGCCGGCACTGGAGGTGCAGGAGACCTCCAGCCAGGAGTCGTCTCTGGAGAGCGAGTCTGACGAGGAGGATGATTACATGGACATCTGAGCCTCCGACGGCTTTGTGTACAAACTCAACTCTTAAGTCTCGTCTGGGGCTGACTCTGCCAAACCCAGCTGGGCTTCTTTTCTTTATTGTTTTAATGGAATGATTTTTTTTTTTTTGCTGCTGTCTGTTTTGATGCTTTTTTTTTTTGGTTTGTTTGTTTTTTTACATGCAGCAACAAAAAAAGGACTTCCACTCATAAACATGCAGTATTTACATCAGCGCCTGGCAGCCATGATGGTTCATGACGAAGGCTTCGGTCCAGCAGCATGCATGAAGACCGCTGTGGTTTCGCTTATAACACACCTGCTTTTCCCTGAATGTGGCAAAAAAAAAACATTAAAAGAGGGAGAGAGAGATTTTGCCTTTAATGCCCACCAGCGACATTTTTATGCATCTTTTTGTATGTCGTGTGCTAACTTTATCTCTGAGCTGCAGCTAAATGCAGGCCTGGCGCTCACTGATCTGAGGTGTCTCAGTCTGGATGGACGCTCAGCAGCATGCACTTTCTGTCCTCCACTTCAGCAGTTTACTCTAGCATGAGCTCCTCTCCTCCCAGACGCGTTACATTGGTCCATGATGGGATGAAAAGGAAGGAGAAACAGAGAGGGCTGCATTCAAGGTTCCTCTGGGGAGTTGATGAGCCACAAAGCCTCATAACCTGTAGCAGATTGAAAATGTTTACACTCAACATTCGGGATGTTTTTTCATTTATTTCTCATAGTCCTGTATATTGTTTTGTGTGTACTGTAGCTTAGAAACAGTTCTTTTGCCAGGAGGACGTCCTGTCACCAGCACTGATCCGAGAGATTTCACATGGTAGAAATGAGTTTTTGTACATATCAGAATCCAAAAATCTTTCCAGTATGTTTTGCTTTAAAGAGCCGAGTATCAAGCCGAACGAACGTTTGTGTGTGTGAGAGTCGTGAAGCGTTGATGTGAAGGTCACTTTGGTTGATGCATGATGACGAGGATAAGCAGGACTTCCTAATACCGATGCCTTTCCATTCAAGTAATTTCAGTGAACGTGTCTCTATTCTTGCCTAACTCAGAGGAAGACGCACAGAATGTTTTTTACTGATTGATTTTTTTATATAGATATAAAAAAGAAAAATATACTGATTGTTTCTTGAAAGCTGTCTGAAATAGTTTTTTAAACAACAAACTATTACCCTGGATGTAAAAGAGAAGCAGCTTTGCTTTATTCCAGTATTCTGTTGGTGTTCACGGGTGAAAGGTTGTCGTGTGTGTTCTGGTGCGCTTTGGGAATGTATATCAGCTAAACCCAGTGAGAGGCCTCCGCTGGCCCAGGATCTGCTGGAGTGGAACGTGTTCTCTGTGTCTCGACTGAATGCTTTATAGATGTCAGACCAAATATATATATTTAAAAGAAAAGGCTGTTTGAGTCTTTGCATCACATTTGCTCTACTGGGAATTGGGAGCTGAGACCATCTGCAGCTACCTGCACAAACACCTTTCTCCTTTCGGCAGTGTGCGCCGATGTTTTTGTCTCTGAGTGTTTGCAAAATATCTCATGAACCACCGAGTAGATAATAAAATTCCCAGAACAAAATCACTAGATGTTCGTCTGCAACTGATCAGCTTAATGAGGCGTCAACCCCATTCAAAATGGCCCCAACTGTAGCTAACGTAAACATTTCTATGTATTTAGCTAAAGTTTGGTGTTTGAGAGTCATCAGATGATGGTCTTCGTGTAAAACTTTACCGTTTACTGCAATTTATTTTCTAATTTGAAAACTTGTAACATGACTTTCAGAATTTCATAGACATTAAAATCTATAGAATGGACCTGCACACAAGGAAATCATATCAAAAAAGCCACAAGGTCCCACATTAGGACACTATATTCTGAAGAATGTGTGACGTATTTAGGAATAAAACAAAAAAAAAAAACAACTAAAAATTAAAAAGTAAATAAATTTTTTTTTAAATCATAAAAAAGATGAAAAGTAAAAATTGTGATAAATGTGAGGAAAGAGAAAATAAAAGGATATCAGTGGATCCTGGGAAAGACAGAAATTGGTAGAAAGAACAGAATGAAGAGAAGGTAGTGATGAAGAATCAATGAGGTCTATAGGTATTTAAATTCACATAAGTAAACTAGAATAACAAGATAAAAAGTTCAACATTTTCAGAAGTTGGCTTTAATCTATAATTTATTAGAATCTTGTCTAATTATGAAAATAAACTTGAGTAAAAGACACATTGGTCCAGAATAAAACTAGATAAAATACATAGCAGCAACAGTCTAAGTTTAAAATGCACAGTGGGATCAGCATCATGACCATCATCAGTGCACACACAAAACTCTCACTAGCATTTTTGCTTCAGCATACATGGGTACTGTATCATCATCACATCAATCGTCTCAGGGTTTTTACTGTCTGTAGCTGCCAGCTCTAAAAGTCTCAAAGCACTGCTTGTTTTTAATGACATGCACCACTAACACACATTATCGGGTAAAGTTCTGCATCTCAGGAATCAACAGAAACCTGACTAGAGTGTTTGAGATGCTCTGCAGCAATCTGGTCTGCACCACTACATTTATTTAAGTGGCAGTGCGAACTTCTCCGGATCTAACAAAGTAAAACAGTCAAATGAGTTCCATGTTTAAAAAATACAAATGAACGACTTCCTTAGAGCCAAAGGAGACTTCTGAACAAGCGACATTACAATAAATCTGCTCACGCTTGTCCAGCCAAGTTTTACATGAATGAAAAACACAACTTCTTAAAAATATAATTAGATCCACTCTTCTGTTTACACTGATTTTGTTTCTGGACTCCAGAGGCTGACAGACCTCCCCACCACCAGCGCTGCATTTGTGGTCAAAGGGCTTGTACACTTGGGTGTGAATTTTCTGACGTGAGAGAAGTCATTAGTCCTCATTAGCAACTTCCAGGAGTTTCTTATGAAGTGCTGTGAAGTTGTCATTTGCCCCCTTTGCCAGGAAAACTCGATCTGAGGTTTGTTTTCTTTTTCTGGAGGCCAAATGTGAGCTCACCCGGCCCCTCCTTTGTGCACATGGGCTCGCTCAGGAAGCAGGAAGAAGAAGCTGATTTTTCTTCCATTTAAATATAATGAAGTTTATTTCTATATAACCAGAAAAATAAAAGCTGGCAAAAAAAGTGTGTTTCTGTAGAGAAAGTACACGGTAGTACCTCCACTTCTTTTGCTCGATCAAAACAAGCATGACTATATTCCTCTAGTGACAGAACAAAGTGAAAGTGTACCTGTTGTCAGGTAAAAGCCTCCCTGCTGCCCCTGCAGGCCCCTCGGGCATCAAAAGAAGATGCTGCATGGCTAATGTGAGTGAAAGGTGTGAGATTTCTCGTCAGTTCACTCCAGGGGCTCTTTATTGGGCTGCTGCAGAGCCGTCTGATCCCAGAGCCTGGCTGTATATTGGCAGCTGTTAGCCGTCGGGCACATGGAGATGTGCTCCTACAGCAAATGGCCAAACATCAGGGAGACAGAACCAGAGCGGAGCTCTAACTGATGAAGATGATGGAGTGGCCTTTTTAGAATTTCAGTAAACCTGGATTTTGCACACAATAAAAAAGAATACAGCTGGTATCTGTGAGCATTCACTACAGAGGAGTGTAGCCTCAAATAAAATCCACCTCAATGCATTATTGGTCTGTATTCTCCAGATAACGCCTTGGATTTGCCACCCAGTCCAAACCTGTCTGGTCTTGGCTTTAGTGCACTGGTCGTGTACCGTCACATCTGTCGGACTCTGTTTGCACACCTCTGCTCTGACACTGTCACACTCGCTGCTGCAAGTGACCTAAAGTAAACTGATTTCTTTCATTTTCAAACAGCCACGTGACCTCTCTGACCTACACGAGGCTGTTTGACATTAATGCTCAGGCCCATGACGAACCAGCTAAGTGAGGAGAGCGACGCTGAAACTGATTCATAACTCCTCGATGACAACTGGTCTCACACGAGGACGGTAGAAACACACACTCAAGGCCAAGTAGTCCTGAAGAGTCCCAGGGAGCTGGTTGTGTGTGTGTGTGTGTGTGTGCGTGTGTGTGCTGCATAAGGACAGTTAAATGATCAGACATCTTTGAGTGCACCGTTACAACCTGAATGCATCCTTTTTATTTGACATTGATCCAGAGCTTGTCGATGTGTCCACGGGGGAGTCTTCTCACCGTTTAACTGCCGATTTTACAGAGAGCCTAAAGAGCTGCATGTGCAGCACTTAGAAACACACAAACACTCTTCAGTGCAGAGGTGTGAGAAGAGCGGTGCCTACAGAAGGCATTGTATGCAACAGACATGAGGTCACCTGGGAAGGTTGGGGGGGTGAATGGGACATGAAAACTAAAAAGGAAAGGAAGCATGTTTGAGTTATTCTCCCTTCCTAGCTAATGTCTGCAGTGTTTAGCATCTAGCAAGCAGGGACGGTCAGACTGACCAGTGTATTTTACGTGTGTGTGTGTGTGTGTATATGTGTGTGTGTGTGTGTATGTGTGTGTGTGTGTGTGTGTGTGTGTGGCAGGTCTTTATTCTCTGACCCCTCCTGTCCCATTCAGGCCTGACTTTGGGCTTGTGGTGCTAACTGGTTGTTAATTGCCCACTCTCTCCACATGCAGAAACCATCTTTTTCAAGGGAAACCTGTTTAATGAGATTATCTATCGGAGCATGGGCCTGTCTAGACACCCCAATACGCAACCACCCCCTCCAACCCCCACTGCCTGCTGTCCCCCATGGCCTGAGGATGCCCTGCAGGTAAAACCACCTGCAGAAGAAGGGCTGTGTGTTATCATCACACCATTATGGGTTTACACCGAGTTTCCCACCCACTGATGGGGAAAGCCCAGAGCACGACATGTACAAAGGCAGTCGTTATTTTATGTGAAAATTTACACACTTGCACATGAATTTATTATGTTACGGTGGGACTTTGATACTTCTAGTCTGGAAATAATTCATGAAGTATTTTCCCTTCAAGAATAAAAAACTGGAAACATTTCTGCTCCTTTTCTCTCACAGCTGTGTTTATAGTTTACTGAGCGTTTAACTCACTGCACAAACACACTAAGTGGCATTTCTGCGGTTGGTTCTGTGCCTGTCAGTGATATTTACACAGCTTCTGATGCCGCCACCATTCAAGAGCTGTTCTGCAGCAGAGAAGTCCGTCCGTATTTGTTTTTAAAGTCTCTTAGCAGTTAATAAAGATGCATTTCCTCCGTCCCCCTTCCTGTGGGGACGGTATCAAGGCTCTGTTAAGTCTCTTTGATTTCTGGCCCCCTCCAATCACAGTGGGGTCCTGACTCATCACCGTGTCACTTCAAAGCCTGAGAATGGCCCTCTTGGCCCCACCTACTGCAGGGTTCCCCTTAAAAGTCATGGTCACCCTCTCCTGCAGCAGCATTTCTCATCCTCCTGCTGCTAAAGGACGGAGCTCTGACCTTTAAGGACTGCTGGACCTTTCTTCTTGACACGAGCCAGGCATCTGGAGCCGCAACCAAAGTCACTTTTTGGATTTGACTAACCTTTGGATCTACTTTAATGCAGAAACCATCAAAGATCTGAAGAATGCAGTCCATCAGGGGTGAGAGCTAACGGCCGTTCCCTAAATCCTAAACCAAACTTGTAAACCATACTTGTCAGGTTTTATGGTGACTATCTCAAACTCCTGCATTATTATTATTGCAGACTTAAAGTCCAACTTCAGCGGTCCTCCTGCCTCCTCCATGGCTGCTGGCCCTGATGCCTACCTCCAAGGCAACATCAGAATGATTCTGGAGGACCTTGAACTTTGGAAAAGTTTCCATGAAATTGGAACGGAGATGATTATCACCAAGCCCGGCAGGTTAGACAAAAACAGAAGTTCTTAGCTAATGACTGTAAAACGATGTAGTTTTTGTTGATTATGCTCATTTTTCCTCATAAATGTGTGTGTGACCATCTGACTTCCAGGAGGATGTTCCCACACTGTAAAGTGATTCTTTCCGGTCTTATTCCATGTGCCAAGTACATCTTACTGGTTGACATGGTTCCAGAAGATGGTTTCAGATATAAGGTAGGGCTTATAAATCTCCCCAGACAAGTCACCCCCACACGGGTTTACCACCCTACTCCTCCTCTGACATCAAAGAACACTATCTCTTCCTGTTTTTTTATCTCCTGCTGGGAGCTCACTGTACTACCCCCCATCTCAGTGGGTGGCATCAGCCAGCCATCACTCTTCATCCCATCGTTTAGAAAGAGGAAGCTGCACCTGTAAGTCACCATTCTATGCAAAAGATTTACAAGTTTTCTCCTCCCTGCAGTGGAATAAGGATAAATGGGAGGTGGCAGGCAAAGCGGAGCCTCAGCCTCCCTGCAGGACCTACCTCCACCCTGACTCTCCAGCCCTGGGGAGCCACTGGATGAAGCAGAGCCTCTCCTTCCTCAAGCTCAAACTCACTAACAACACGCTCGACCAGCATGGGCATGTAAGTATGAGTGCATAACATGCAAGGGGGACATGACAGGGCTTTCTGCTTAGCATGCTTTGACTGTCGTCCTCTCTGCAGATCATTTTACACTCCATGCATCGCTACCACCCACGCTTCCACGTCATCCAGGCAGATGACCTGTTCAGTGTCCGCTGGAGTGTTTTCCAGACTTTCACCTTCCCAGAGACTTCCTTCATCGCGGTCACGGCCTACCAGAACACCAAGGTTAGTTTCTGCCACGGCAAACCAGCACAACTCACAACACCGGGGTTTTCAGCAAAATCTCCTTTTGCAGATTACAAAGCTGAAGATCGATCACAATCCATTTGCGAAGGGTTTCAGAGATGAGGGCACTAGTAAAAAAAGGTGAGTCCAACGCCACGCTGATGTTTACAGGACTGCAGCGACAGATTGTGCTTTAAAGGACGCTGATTGTTCTCTGCAGGCAAGCAAACAAGAGCCCAGAAAGCCTTGAGAAAAGAGCCAAGGTGCCCCGCGTTTTGACTGAGGACTCTAAAGAGGACAGTTCACCAGGTACCACTCTAGTTCCTCCTGTTTGAAATAGCGCTTACACATCTGAGTCAGTTGTGACAGTCTCTTCTGTTCTGGACTCACGGCACCGATTGTGTTCTCTCAGGCTTCTGCCAGTCCTCCTACGACGGCTATGACAGAGATGAAGGCGATCTGGCCAAAAGGAAAGATGAAGAGGCTGTGAAGGAAGAGCGTTACTCTCCGTGGGGTGCTGAGAGGCAGCAGGGCGTGAGGACCGACTCTCCTGCTGGGGGGGACACCAGAGAGATCTACAACACAGAACAGCTTGTTCCCGCTCCAGCGTCCTATCAGCTGTACAGGTAAATGATGGGAACATTATGCTGAACTTATGCTGTTTTGGTGAACAGGATGGTGATCTTTGTGTTTGTACTCTCCAGGGTACATGAGTACGGCAAGTCTCCATCCCCTCCCTCCAGCAGCAACAGCGGATCAGGACGGAGCTGCCTCGAGTCCCGGGTTCCTGACGTCGCCACTGTCCCCGATCACGACTCTTCAAAGCCTCGTGCACATGAAGCTGGTCCTTCCCACTGTGGCCCCCAGCTCCTCCCGGGCCCCCAGGACTACAGCGGCGTGCTCAACATGACCATGGCCCAGGCCGGCAAGCCCGGGCTCATCAGCCACCACATTTACAGCCCCTACAGCGCAGAGCAGCCTCTGGGCCAATGGAGCGGACCCGGACCTGCCCAGTACCCCCCTCCTCACCCTCTGACCGCTGACTACACCACACAAGCTGTGCATCACGGCTATCACCATGGCAACGTGGCTGAGTGGAGCCAGTACCCGCTGTTCTCATACTCCTGCTGGTGATGGAGACGTTCAGCATCAACAGACTGAGAGAAGAGTTTCCCAACGCTGCTCACGGAGGATTCATGCCCAGACGAGGGCCCGGGGACCAGAAGGAGGAGGAATGAAGCTGCTCGCTGCTCTGCTCTGGCATCATTTAAACTGTAAACTGAAGTGTGCTTGGCCATGCTGACAGATCGTCGTATCGTTTATTTATTTTGTATTTTGTTTCATCTTCAGCATAAATATTATTTTTGTACAGAAAGAAAGAATAAATAAAGTGTTTGTGTGCAAACTATGTGTGTCTAAAACCTGAAAATAAAATCCAAATGTAATATGGTTTGATGTCTGGTTTAATACACCGTTATTCTTCATTAAAATCATTTCAGTGTGGATTAACAACCAACACCTTGGCTTGCACAGACAGATGCACAGATGTTTATTTTAAATATTTGATAAAAGCTCCAGCTGTGCTTTCCATCCTTTCTAAAGTCGTCTCCTGAAGGGATGAGCACATTGTTAAGTCAGAGGAAGTCCATCTGCAAGCCTTTTACCTGGCCTGGCTGTGTTTGTTTGTATTTCCACTAATGGGAAGGACTCTCTCTGTGTTTTGGACCAGCCCAGCATGCATTAAAGATACTGTATTAGTGTGACTCTGGCTCACCTGCTGAGATTTACCCACCAGCACATAAAGGCTTTGCCCGACCCTCCGTCTGTATGTCAATGAGCCTTAAAAAGCATGAAAATGGCTCCTTTTCACAGCTGAAACACACAGGCAGGGCCTACCACCTCCATCCTGAGTGGAGATGAGCTGCTAATGACTGCTGTAAAACCCAGAGGGGGGTGGGGGGTGTCACTTTTCAGGAGTTTAGTGTGGAGCTGATTCTGACTCCTTCACTCATGTTTAGGCTCAAGTCAAAGCATCTCATCAGGATATAAATTACCAGGCCTCTCCAAAATGTTCTTTGTGTGTGTGTGTGTGTGTGTGTGTGTGTGCGTGCGCGCGTTTGTGTGTGTGTTTCACATAGAGCAAGTTTGTTTTTGATAGTTTTTTTTCCTAATTAATAAAATCATCATTACAAAACTGCTTTTGTGTTTATTCAGGTTATCTTTGTCTGAACCTGATTGTGTTTGCTGATCTGAAAATTTTAAGTAAAAAAGCAAAAATAGAATAAATCTATGTTGAGGGTGAATACATTTTCACAGCACAGTAAAAGTAGAGCTGGTGGTAGAACGGAGTTAACCCCTAATACGCTCCTAGTGCATTTTTTGTGTAGATGTGTTTTTGTGAATAATTTAGGCTATGCTAATGCAATTTATCTCATTTTTTAACAGGATGTGTATTTTGGAGGAAATATTAAAAATAATTTTTAATAATCCTTCCTTCATTTAATATAATGCTAAAATGATTTTATAGCATTCTTGCTCCTTTGTCATTTTTTTGTGCCATTGACTCCCATGTAAGTCAATTTTATTTTTCTAATAAGTCTAAATATTAGTATTTTTTTATTATTCTGTCTGGGTTCCCAGACCAGTCACACACTCAGTGTTTAGTTTTTACTGTTTTCCACTAGATTGCATATTTTCCTCATATATAGCAGGACAATGTTTGACTCTGCATTAAAACAAATAAAAATATTTTATGTCCATTTGTGACACTCCAAGGTGTTGAAAATCCACCCCTAAAACAAATCCTAGATATAAAACACACAATTTTTTTTATTATTTTTCATTTGTGTACATTTGTGGTTTTGATCATACACCTGAAAGGGGACGATACAAAATCCACGTGAAGCCCTTTTCACTTTTCGCTTCTTTTATCACAAACATTCATGTCTGAGGTGAAAACGGTTCAAATCATGAGAAATGCTTCTGCTCCTTTTGTTTTCTCTGCAAACTGAAGGAGTTTCAGAATGAGAATGCTTCCTGGCAGGAAGGAGAGAATAAACATTTTTACATACCATTGTTCTACACCTTTCCCTTTGCATGTTGTTAAACACATAGACATGAATAATTGTCTGTGGTTAAACAGACACCATCACCCAGAGCGCCACAGTGATGTGATTTAGTTCACAGAGAAGCCAGCAGGCTGATCGCTGGTGTCCCGGAGGAGAGGGAACATCTTTGTTCTCTATTGATTTCCACTGACCTCCACACCGACAGACACTTCCACTGAATTCGCTCCACTCCTCTGGGTTTAATCTGTATAGCGCTACACCAATGGCTAATGTGTCTCTTTCTAATTGCTGTAGATAATGGTGGAGCAAAGAGCAGTGGATGGACCCGCGCTGGCGTGGTTAAGTGGCTGACATATTTTTTTAAGCACCCCCCGGGTGGTGCTTCAGCTTAGGAATAAAGACTGATGCATAAAAACCAAACAGACTGTTGATCCTGGACGTCCAGCGCTGGTGTCAGCCATCCTACCAGACAACTTACTGGGGGGCTGGCACAATAGTGTGAAAGCAAGGGGAGATCACTTAGAGCCAGCGGGGGTGTTACAGATGAGAGGAAAGCCACAGCCAGCCTTCATAAAGCTGATGGAGTTTAGAGCCAAATGGAGAGGAACTGGTGGAGACTGGGAGGAATAAAAGGCCCAAGCTAACAGCCTCCACCGTCAGGAGTTCAAACGAGGAGATTCTGGGATGGGCAACACAAACAGGAAGAAAAAATAAAACAAGTTTCATGTCTAAAGAAAATTCCTCACTTTCTGCATGAAAAGATCTTAATATTCACATTAATGTTGGTGCTGCACAACACATCTGCCTAAAATCTAAAATAAACGTCCAACATCCGGATGTCAGGAAGTTTCCCAGAAAAAAGTGTCAGACTGGAATTTTTATTTTGATTTAATAACAAAACATATCAGACTCACTCAGCATCTATGATGCACAGATAAAATGTGTTCTTTCAGAACCAAACAGCGCTCATCATAAAACAAAATCCAAATAAGACACGACTTTGGTTTTTTACCAACAGAAAATGCATAGTGGTAGAGACGCCATCGCTGTTGTTTAAACACATGATTGGTTTGGTGCTCGGTGGTCACAGACGGGTTATTTGGATGTTTATCAACAACCTGAAACACTGCAGCCTCAACAGAGCAGAAAGTGACCTAAAGTGAATCGATAAAGCAAATACACACTCAGGATGTGAGCATAAAACAAGGCACAAGAACTTAAAGTGATGAGGATCCTGACGATACGCCCAAAGCAGCAAATCCAGACCCCACACCAGCTGCCTGTAATACTAAAAACCCAACACACATTAGATTAATAACCGTCTTCAGAAGAATCTGACACCCAAACATACAAAGTCTGTGCAAAAACAGAACCTGTTACAGCTTTCAGCTGGTGGAGAGTCCTGGAGGAGTTTGAGCATCTCATAAAATAATAAAAGTAACTAAGTGTGCAAAGGTGCTGAGCTGCAACAGGTCAGAGGCACTGGAAGTGGTTACGATGCTACGGATGACACAATGCATGGCCACAAACACGATCCGACGTCAAACTCAAGGTGCTGAATTAAAAATTAAAAAAGCTGCTTCAGTCCTCGCTAGAGTCCTCTGAGTTGTCAATGTCTGCATCTTCCCATGAAGCCTTGGTGCTCTGCTCCCAGCTTCTGGCCTGAGTGATCACAGCAGGAGGAACGAGTGCCACGCAGGCGGCCAGGCCAGAGACACGCTCCTTAAACTCAGTCTCGCTCTCCCACTCGTCCGAGTCTGAGTTGTACACGTGAACGTATTTCATCCTGTTGCCCTTGTCGTGCGAGCGTCCACCCAGGACGTAGATGCGGCCGTCCAGCACGGCTACGCCGGGCTCCCCGTGTCCAGAGGGGAGGGGGCTTATTAAGGACCAGGAGTTGTTTGCAGGGTCAAAACATGCCACCTGTACAGGAAGGAGAAAATCTATGACTCTGCTTCAAAATGTGCTGCTCTGGATGTAAAACCTTGCTGTACAATAGTACTCTGTACCTTTAGGACATCACGCCGATATCCACGCTCATCATTGCTACCCCCAATCACAAACACACGCCCATTAACAGCAGCCATGCCGTGCCACGCCCGCTCCACCGGTCCCTCTGCACACTCTGTCCACTGACTGGCTGCAGGGTCGAAACAGCACGTCTCTCTGAGGTACGCCATTCCTCGACGCCCACACGTTATATAAATTTTACCATCTGCCACTGCTCCAGCATGAGCATACACCTAAAAGAGAGGATCAGACAGTCAGTCAGCAGGCAAGAATGTGGCGCCATCATGTGGGCAGCAGCAGCAGCAGCATACCTCTCTCTTCAGCGGTGACACAAACTCCCACTCGTTGGTGTGTGGGTCGTAGCGCTCCACTGAGTCCAGCTCATTCCTGTAGTCGCGTCCTCCAATGGCATAAATATGGCCACCCACCACACAGACGCAGTGATCGGCGTGCTGATGTTGGAGAGGCTGGATAGGGCACCACCTGTTGTGACGAGGGTCGTACCTAGGAGCAGACATGAGAGAAAAACTCCCTTCATATGATGAGAAGCTACAGGAACTTTGGGCTTTTATTACCCAAAGAAGAAAACTGTTTATACAGGTGAAACTGGAAAAATGAGAATATGGTGCAAAAGTCCATTTATTTCAGACTGAGAGACCATCTAAAGGCTCAGGAACCTTTTGCAGGTGTTCTGGATTCATCAGCTGATTAGATTGTGACACTTTGAGTCTAGAATATTGAACCTTTTCATCAGCTGTAAGCCATAATCATCACTATTATAACAAATAAAGGCTGAAATATCTGGCTTTGCATGGAATGAGTCTGTCTCATGTACTAGTTTCACCTTTTAAGTGGAATAACTGAAACAAATGAACTTTTGCACCATATTCTAATTTTTCGAGTTTCACCTGGATTTATAAAATCTGCCCTAAACAAATAAACCTGCTGTAGAAAAGTCAGGATGTGAAAGGGAACCATACCGGTACGCGTGTGCGACTGAAACTGAGATTTGCAGTCCAAAATACAAATCTGTAATACTTCATTTTAAAACTCAGAACAGCCTACCGACTGAAATACTCATCCGAGGACTTGTGTGGCGTTGATGGGTAACCATGACAACGTCAACAACAGAACTGAGCCGTAAACCACAGCAGTATCATAGGACAATACAATGTTTTCCCACCATGCTTTGATGTGTGCGTGTGTGTGTGTGTGATGTTCAGGTGGTCACAGCTAATGAGTTCTAGAACTCACTTTAGTTTCTTGAGATCACCCACAATAAAAACACAGATTTTTTTTACTCTTAAGAGCTAATTTGGATAAAAGATTTCAGCTAGTAAAATAAAACTTCCTTCTCATGAGTAACCATGACAACAGGCTGGTTATTTACACGTGAGATCAGCTGAATAAGCAACCTGAGGCACTAACGATGTGTGGAATGTGACGACTTGAACAGAACAAAGAGTGAGGAAGCAAATGTTTGAAACACTTCTGCTGGTTGTCACGGAAACTGCTGCAACATCGACACACTAAACAAGGATTTAGTCGTTCATGAATGAATGCAGCCCTAAAATCAACACGGTGGGAACCAAACGTAAAATGTGAGAGAACTTCACCTCCAGCAGCGATTCTCTGCACGAAACCCGCTGTTGTTCTTATCTCCTCCAATAAGGTAAACAAAATTATTCAGAACAGCGATGCCCTGGTTCGACATCCGGGGAGCGTGAGCCGCAGAGAGAGTCCTCCACTCCCTCCAGCTGGGGTGGAACACCTGAAACAGGTGCCTGTTGTCAGTGACGGAGCTGGTGCTGAACATGCCCCCGAAGCCCAGGATGCAGTTGAAGGTGGAGCGCGGCTGTGTGAGAGGGGTCTGCAGGACGGGCTGCCACAGCTCCTGCTCGTGGTACCGCAGCGCGGCTGATACCGAGTCCTTCAGCGGACACTGCTTCAGCCGGCTGTGGAGTCTCTGCAGAACTTGTTTCTCAATCAGACAAAAACGCACAGCGTCAAGCATCCTGAGATTGTCCTGGTCAGAAACACACAAATGGTCAACAGCTGGTTAGACAAGAAGATGAAGGAATGTAATCAATAACTGATACCAATAAAATAAAAACACACCTTTGGACTGACCTGCAAGTACACCTGGTCAGTTTCCACCTGCTCAGGGCTGTAGTGAAAGTGAAGCGCAGCCTCGTACACTTCGTTCTCACTGGCCACCTCCAGCTCGTCACTGCTCAGCGCTCTGAAGACGTCATCTTCAGGCAGCTGTCGGTACACGTCCGTCTGAGACAACGTCTGAATGTTCCCGAGGATGTAGGTGTGAACCCTGGCTTTAAGCTGCTGCAGTCCGTAGACATCGGCCAGGTGGTGCACCTCTAATATGTTGCTCTCGTCCAGCCAGGAGAACAGAAAGTCGCAGCAGAAGCTGATGACATTTTCAAGCTGAAAGCCAAAAGGACAGGGATTTAGTGGAACAGCAGAAAGACGAGTGACCGGCTCGACTCGGCATACCTGTAACAGCGTAGCAGCTATCAGAACCTCCTGAACACTCTCCAGGTCCAGCTCAATCTCAGACGTGTAGATGTAGTCAAGGATCATCTCCATGGCCATGTGGGAAACTCCATGAATTATAATCTCGTGCTGCTGCATCTCCCTCAGGCCTCCAGCAAACATCCCCCTGTTGGAGGAGAATTCAACACAATTCAACCAACAAAAAAAAAAAAAATAAAAAAAACTCTCAATGCTTTAAAAGAAATCTTCGCTGAGCAAGAAATGTCACATTTCAGAGAGAAGACATGCAGAACCTGTCTGTCTGGAGGATTAAGCCAAGAGTCAAACAGGAAGTCCAGCTGTTGAAGCCGCTCAGCTCAGGTGTTCCAGTAAAGACAAAAGCATTCATGTTCATTTCATAAACATTCTTCCATGACTACTTATGTTACAGTTTCCTTTATCCTAATTTACTCTACTGAGAATTTAGCAATAGTTCACTCTAACTCCTATTAAACACACTAACTCCAAACTAAAGATAAATGCACCAGTTAGGTCTTAAATCCTAGTTACATGTGTATAATTGAATTACTAATTCATTGCTCTTTTGTAATAAATTAAGCACATATTTGTGCAGCCCTGTAGCAACTCTTCTAGCTGCATGAGTAGTAGGAGTGCATAAGGAGGGACACCCATGGCCTTCATTAGAACATGAGAGCTTTAGATGAAACTACAATGACCTGAGCTGTAGAAATCTGCACAGATGTGTTGTTTTTTGCTCTTTTGTGACACGTTTTAGATCAGACAGAGATAACCTGAGTGAATACAAAATTCTGTTTTCAAATGACAATTCCATTTATGAAACCAAACTGGTCCTATGAGGAAAAAGTCAACCTAACTAGAGGGTAGAACACATGTGCAGGAGTCCTGATTCCTGAGAAAAATAACAACCGTCTTAGTAATAAGGCTTGGAACATTTTCATTTAAATGCTTTGTTTTCATACCAGGAGTTGTGTGTGTGTGTGTGTGTGTGTGTGAGTGAGTGAGTGAGTGAGTGAGTGAGTGAGTGAGTGAGTGAGTGAGTGAGTGAGTGAGTGAGTGAGTGAGTGAGTGAGTAAATAAACTCCCAAAACATCTGAAAGTTGTCCAGGGGTCCCAGCTGTAGTGAAAAAGCCGTTATCACTGACTCCCAGGTGATTTCTGCCACACCATCAAAAGATCCCAGCACAAACCAGATGTCAAACTGTGAGTCCACAAATCAGAGACATGACAAACTAGGTCCCAACCTCCTGGGTGTTATTCCATAGGTAATGGGTACTTGCCTCCTTAAGCTGCAGAAACACAATCTGAGCCCATTCCCAGGTCTATCCATCCCCCTCCACTGCCACAGAGACCTAAAAGGGTTCCTAAGTGCCGAGCTGCAGCATCAATCCCTGAAACCTCTGAACCTTGTCCAGAGATCCCTGCTGCAGCACCTTCAGCCAACAACCCTCTCTGACCAAAATCTCTGCTGTGCTTCCTGAAACCACAGAGGTATCACCTGAGCCACGAAGCAGTGAAATGGTTCAACCTCCTCCAGCTGCACAGAGCCCACTGACTGCAGCTTCAGGTCAACAGTCAGACCTGCTCCACTCAGAGGAAGAGGAGAATTCTGCTCTTGAGGAGCTGAACGCTGAGTTAAGGAAGCAGCTGGATAAATTAACAGCAGAACCCTTCACAGATACATTAATGCATGCAAAAGCAGTCCAGGAAGTCCAAGAGACGGCACAATTACTGAATTCTGAGATCAAAAACAAGATGAGGATTTTAGACCAACACCGGTTCAGGCTGGCTTTGAGTGACCTTTGGTTGATTCTTCTTTGCTACCTTCTCTTCATTCTGCTCTGTCTACCATTTCTGCCTTTCTCATGATCCACTGATAAACCTTTCCTTATTCATTTTCCTTTTGCCTTTTTTCACATCCTTTTTTAATTACAATTTTTACTTTTCCCTTTTTTGACATTTTATTTTACTTTTTGCTCTTGTGAAGCACCTCATGATTTTTATCTTGAGAGGCGCTATATAAAAGATCATTTCTTCTTCTTCTTCATGCCACGATAAAGATGCTTTGATCAAAGAATGTGGTCTGGTGCAGGAATGTCATCAAAGACACAACCATTTAATAATGGGTTTAAAACAAGAAGTGGAGCAACTCAAAACCCAGCTTAGATCTCAGAAAGCAGAGCATGAGAAGGAAGCAGGTGACTTGCAGGGTAAGATGCATCATCTGATCACAGCACAAACATCAGCTGTGACCGTCATCAGTCAGCTGGAAGCATCTCTGCTGAAAGGAAAAGGACCAGAGAGGCTGAACTGCACCTCGCCTGTATGAAAAATGACAACTCCAGAATGAAAGCTGCTGGAGAAAAGTTTAAACAGCAACAGCAGCAGTAGGAGGAGGAGGAGTTCAGTCTGCAGAGTAAAGAGAAAATGTAGCTGCAAATATGGAGGCAGCAGTGAAACAAGCAGAGGAAAGAATGATTATTTATTAGTTGTTAGATCCATTATTAGATTATTAGTTGTTAGATAAATTACAGAAAACTAGAATAGCACTTCCATCAAGGGTGACTAAATCACATCCCTCCCCTATAACACAAAAACTACGCAAAAGGCTTTGGTAACGGTACTCTCAGTAATGAGACGGGGTTTGAGTCCCTGCAGGGCCCTGCTGGTTATACTCAGACACTAAAGCATTTAAATAGAAACGTGAAAGTTTAGCCTACATCCTGATGGTAGCTTACCTCCATAAACAGAAATGAAGAAAATAAAATCATAACCTAGAAAGTTCCTTCAGAAACACTGATGAAGCCTGAGAGAGGCTTGGAGACTGATATAGCCAATCAGAGAGCTGGGATTTTCCCACCTTGTGGGGAGCAGACAGCTTGTGAGTGGCTGAGAGAGTGGACATGTGAAACACAAACAGCTAGAATCATAAACAAACAAATGTTAGTATTAGACAGTGGTGGAAGAAGTGCTGATTTTTTTTAAAACTCAAGAACAAGTACAGATGTGAATGCCCCTCCTCCCTACCTCTTGATGAGTCGTTAGCCTCGTTAGCCTCTATTGTTTGTGAGTCGTTGTTTTGATTAGATGCAGGAGGGTGTGAACTGGACTGAAACTGTTTTGGAACTTGGTTCAAAGCTGCATTGTAGGTGCTGGAAAGGTGAAACCTGAGTCCTCCTCCTCTCAAAGGTTTACCCTACTGGGAAAACTGCAGTAAAGAGTAATGTTTTCAGTAATGATTTGAAGAAACATATTCAACAAATGCTGCTCCTCCTGTTTTATTTGGGCCCTTGTTCCGGATGCCCTGAGAAGTCTAGAAGGTCATACCTGACTCTGATTCATGCCTAAAGCCATTCAGTGCCTTTTAAACCTAAAACAACATCGTAAACTTTCCCAACTTATGTGATTCACTGCAGCTGTGTTCAAACTAACCAGCTGCAATAAAAAGCTGAGGATACAGAAGATGGAAGCTAAACGTGTGTGTGGTTATCTTCAGACATCAATAAGCTCCATCAAGATGCCAAGAGATGTTTGAACTGGACTTTGCGCTGAATCATTGTGTCTTGTGTGGTTTGGCTGCCAGAACCGATAAGATTGAATTCATGCATATTTAAACAGATATGAAGAGAAATTGTTTGATGTTAGAAATTTGAACATTGTTTCTTTAAGAAATCATCCAAGCTTGATCAGCTCACAATCATTTTAGAAAGCGTCAGTGTGAGACACCTAGACTAAAACAAAAGTAAAAGCAGCTGTTTTGTGAGTTTTACCTGAAATAATCACATGAGGCTGCCAGAACCAGTCGGTGGGCCTGGATGGGTCGACCCTCTACCAGCAGAACAACATCAAACAGGACGCCACCCTGTCTGAGAGTCAGCAGGCCGTCCAGCAGGCTGCGGAAATGGGCCGAACTTCTGAAGAGCTGCCGACCCGGACGGTCTGAGGAGCATCTCCCCGTGGGACACAGCTCTCTGTCCTCAGCCATAGCGAGACTCCGTATCTTCATTTGTCGAACACCATCCTCACACGAAGCTCCCTCGGAACAAATTTAAACCACACCAGCACGTAGGCTAATCTAGAAAACAAAGAAGTACATCTGAACAGCTAGCATGAGAGTGTTTTGCTTGGGTTTTTGTCAATGTGACATTACCACTGTCTTACAGTGTTAACACCTGTTTATACAAGTATAACGAGCGCAAAAAGACAAGCATATCGTTCATAAAATGCCGTTTTACCCAAAGTCAACCAACCTTCTGGTAGATGTTCCCGACTCCCGTTAGCAGTCACCTCATGTTATTTGTTATAGTTAGCTTGCCAGCTCTGCTAACGCACTTTAAATCCAACAAACACAAATTTTAACAATATGAACACACTGAAATGTTGTTCTGCTCGTAAAAATAAACTAAATGCTCTAAAATAACAGCTAGGTAACACAAAATCTTATGCGCAGCCCAAGAACCCCGATCAAAACAAGTATGTTTACTTTTTGGTGTCAGGCGGAGAGCTCAAACGTGATTGGTCCAAATTGTCGTCTTGTCCCGCCCAGTTTTAGTTATCCAGCCAATCATACACGTGCTTTACGACGTGGGCAAAAAAATGAATTAAATTTTAAACAATGATTGATTTTTTTACAGAATTATATTGTGTTTTACTATTTTTTATATATATATTTTATTTTTGACATAAACCAATGTTAATTCTAAGATTCGCACCCTGTAATTAAACATTTGAAACACAAGAGGGCGCTATCCGCTAGCGTCCTGCATCCGGAAGTCATTACCCCCCCCCAGCTTTATTGTCTTTTACAACTTATTACTATTACTTATACATGAAAAATATTAGTTTTCTGAATTCTAAACTTATAAAATTAAACTAGGGAAAAGAAAGAAGGAAAGAAAAAAGAAGATTACAAACAGTTGAAACATATCAAGTGCATATTTTGTTATGTGAAGAGGAGATTGGCTCTATAAATGTCTTTAATCTACAATACAGTAATTATTCAATGGTCCCTTATGAATTACTCTACAGTTGTGAAAATAGAACTTTGAGAGAAACAAAATTAGATTAATAAGATAAAAACTAGAAGAGCCTTTAAACAGAGCCTGGTTCATGCTCCAACACATTTCTGAGATTCAGATAATGAGACCATTGGGTTAAAAAAAGTCAGTGATAGTTTAGTTTGTTTTTAAAGCTCATCAATCGCACTAGTTAATTTAAAAACAAGATAATCATAATTTAACAACTCGTTAAAATGCATCACAATGCAGGAAATTACACCTTCCTCACTAAATGTTTTCTGGGGAAGGAACCCCTTCCCACACACACACACACACACACACACACACACACACACACACACACACACACACACACACACACACACACACACACACACACACACACACACACATTTTTTTGTGTGATTCTGTTGCCCCAGTGGTGACATGTATAACTAGTCTTGTACCTTTTCTCAAGTTTAGGTGGGTGATGGTGTCTATTCTATTTCATTACTTGTAAATGTGCAGGAGGCACATTAAACAGAATTAAATTGAATCTCAGTTTATTCAATATAAGTACAGGTTATTGCTGCAGAACACAAATATTTATACTGTAGGGGAAAGAAACAGGGCCCATGTGAAGCCTTTATTTTATTAATTTACAGTCTTACATCACTAGGTGCCCAACCTGACTCACTTTTAATGTTTTGTGTTACAGTTTTTCTCAATTGCTAAAACACTAAACCCTGTTGTCTGAACCAAATGCTCAGTTGCTTGAACCCACTGATTGAATCAATCACTCTTTTGGCAAAACCATCAGCACGTTTCACCTGTTTAGACACCGCTTGCCAACACATTTTCATTGTGATGCACCTGTGCTGCATAATGGTGAGCACAGCTGACAAACCTCAATCACAAGTAAAGCACAGGTATCACCACTTGAACACAACAACTAAAAATTGATCACACTTGTGGCTAATGATGTGAGGGATCATACACAGTGCTTCATCCTTATAGATGTATTCATGGGGTCTTTCCACTGCATCCAGTTGAAAACCACTCTGTAAAAATAGATCTAGTTTTGTAAGTGATATGGAAAAAGTGATTTAGGCCACTACAGTATATCACTACGTAATCAACATTGAATGTGTCTGGATAATATGCCAACCTGTACGTACTGGAATCGTTGCTCTTTGCACTTACAGTAGTATTTGTATATTTTTGTACTTTATTTTTAGTATATGGGCTTACTGTACATAAGTGTCAAATGCACAAGATTTCTACTTTGTCTTTTTGTACAATTATTACAGTTATTTTTGTTTTGCAACATACATTTCACCTACAATGAACAATAAACATTTATTTCTCCATCTTCATGTCCTGAGCATTGTGTTTTCTATTTTTCTACGTAGTGTTTAGTGACTGTTCAGTAGTGATTGTCATTTTGATTGACTCGGGGCACGATTTGACAACATAGTTCAGTTTTGAGCACAGATTGAACTGTTTTGAGGTGAAATTTTGGTTTGCAAGAAGAGTCTGAGGTTTTGGGGATTTAGCTTGAAAATTGGTTTTTGTGTTCACAAGTTAGAGAAAGGGAGAGCAGCTTTCAAGAAATGTGTCTTAGCAATCAAGAAAAACTGTAATCGGGTGGTGGTGGCCTGGGGTGGTTGAATTATTGTCCCAGTCCACCCCTGATGGCAGCAATTCCCCATTCGCTTCTAAATGGTTCAGAACCAGAGTGCAGCTCCAGCTTGGCTCCACTGAAGGGCGATAATACCCTCCTCATTCATGAAGTCAACTACAGTTTTTCTTAGTTGTTTACACACAATTACTTGTACGTCAGACACAATGACTACAACATGGAACTGATGCACCAACCCCCGAACTGATTCTGCTAAACTACAAGCACAATTCCTGCTTTACACTCAAACGTTTGTCAAAACATTTCCCACAATTCTATGCATTTTGCACAATTTTCATGAAGAAAATCTTTTCACAAGACACACACTGTCATTCAAAACTCATCACATGGGTAAACACACATAATTGCAATTACAGTTTTTTTACGATTTTTTATACTCTACAATAAAAGTTTCCACACAATTTGCAAAATTCTACTCCAGTGAGCAAAACACCTCCACACATTTGCACAATGGTACACACAATGTCTGCTTCACCCGTTTTGCAAAATTCTCCACACAGTGATTTGTAGAACTCAACACACATTTTCACACCTTACACACAGATACGGGTTGTGAGGTTACTTCCTTGTCATTACAAAGCCCCAGATTGTCAATGACCACACTAATGAACACATTGGATAATCACATCCACCAGGTGTGGAAGCACACGTGCTAATTTGAAAACGCAGCACTCAGGTATGCTATAAAAGGCAGCAGGTGAGTTCACCTGTCCAGCCAGATGAAGAGATGATGTATAGTTACAGTTGTCTTGTTGCTTTTACAGTACTTTGTCTTCATGCAGTGATTTTTATTTGTCTACAGATTTTTTGTTTCATTGATTTCATTGTTGGTTGATTACTGCAACTCATTATGGTCAATACTGTGAGTGTTGAAATACAGGAAATACTTGAAATATTCATTCTGCAACATCAGAGTTGTGCAGTGGAAATTAAGTGCAAATAAAGTAAATTATTGAAGGGCTATCTTAAAGTGTCACCTCTTCCAAACAGGTAGGATTGTCATATAACACTGCCTAGCGCCTGTTTGCTGCTTCTGAGCAGGGCAGAAATGGGCAAAACAGGACAATCTATAGTTTATAGCTTGGGACATCAGCGCTCCAGCTGTGACAGTTGGCCTGCACCTCACTTTTTCCAGCATTTATAACACATAAAATCACCCAAATCTAAAATATGGAGGATACATCTTTATGAACAGGCCATCTATGTGCAAGAAGAGAGTGTTTCAGCTTAGCTGCAAAGATAAAGTCAGGAATAATGTTAAAAGCTCATAAAGGAGCAGGAGCACAAAGCTGGGTCTACTTTATTATACAGAGCAGCTGCTCTGATTCATCAGCTGAAAGGGTGGTGGTAAGTGACTTAGGTGCAACCATGGCATGTGCAATTTCCTGGGACAGTTTGATTGTGCAGCAGTTTGATCAATGTTCTCCTAAAGTCCTGTGACACAACAACTTGCTGCTGCTGCTGTTGGATGAAGCCTGCCAACTGTGTTAAGACAGCAGCCAGTAGGTGATGCATCGCTTTCCTCAAATAATAAACAGTCTAGGATCATTTACACCAGCATAAGACAGATTTCACCAACTGTCATCGTTGTGAATCATTTTGTGAGAATCTACATTAGGAAATAATCGTGTGATTATCTGAAGGACAAAAATGCAAATTTTTGTTTGTGTTCAGTAAGAAAATGTGTCAAATCTTTTGACTGACAGACAGCTAAAGCAGCGATTCCTTCTTCTTTCACCTGAGGTCAGAGTCTTCTTTAGAAAAAGATGGGACATTTCCATCCTGACCACCTGGAAAGTTGAGAGATAAACAAACCAGTGGTGATAAAATATTTAAATCTAGCCACATGTGCTTTTCACAAGTGTGAAGGAATTGTTGCTTAGTGTTAATAATAAGAGGAAATCAAAAAGTTAAAGTCCCAAGCCATCATCACACACTGGTGAAATTACATCTCTGCATTTGACCCATCCCCATGGTAGGGAGCGGTGAGCTGCAGCTGTGGCCGCGCTCGGGAACTATTTGGTGGTTTAACCCCCCAATCCAACCCCTTAGTGCTGAGTGTCAAGCGAGGAGGCATTGGGTCCCATTTTTTCAAAGTCTTTGGTATGACCCGACCGGGATTTTAACCCCGATCTCCCAGTCCGGACATTCTACCACTAGGCCACCGGAGCTGGTAATCATGGCAGTAAAATTTAATTTTTTCATAAAACTTAGCGGTAATCCTGCAGCTTCTTGCAGAAACAGAGCAATGATGACTTTTTCACACGCGGTGGTCACGCATCAGGAACCCGGGCATTTCCCAGAGGAGAGGATTACACAAGACATGATAGCAGCAGATAGCTGGGCCACACTCTGCTTTGACAGCAGCTCTCTGATGAGAGGACCAGTCTGTGACAAACGCTTTAGCCATCAGTGTTTCTACAACATCATGCTTCATAGCTTTAATTTAATTTAATCATGTTGCACGCATTAAAGAGGGAGTGGATTAAAGAGTGTGGATTCACAGAGAGATTTTTCAGATTTCTCACATTGATGTACAATTTAATCTATTCAGTCCTGGCCACTGCCCTGCATGTTTTAGCTGTTTCCTTGCTCCAACACACCTGATTTAATGATCTAATCACCTCTTCAGGACGCCCTGGAGTTCTTCAGAAGTCTGTCAATCACCTGCTGATTCATACCAGGTGTTTTGGTGCAGGGAAACACAGAAAACATGCAGGAGGTGGCCCTCCAGGACCAGGATTAGGTAGCTCTGCTCTACACCAACACTTGCAATAATAGATCAAACAAACGGGACTGATAGGGGATTAAATTTGAATCGGGATGAGCTGAGGTCAGGATGATTATATCTATCATGTGTAAATGATTTAACAAGGCTCCTCCAGCACCTTTAAATCAAATTTCACCTCATGATGCTCAGGTGTGGGCTATTTTGGGGCGTGACATCTACCAACCTTATCTCAGTGACAGTGTATTTGTAATTTCTGAATCATGCGGTGGGAAACACTGAGCTACATGACAGTGGTGCACACAGACGTGTTCAACGCTGGGATTAAAACCGGGTGCTAAGAAACCAGGAAGGATGTACTGATCGTTCATAATAATCTAAGCAGAAGGGTCAGGGAGGATTGTGCACGATGGATTGATTCAACCTTTCAGTCCTCTAATGCAATTGCTTTGCAACAAATTATAATATTAGAGTCATGGTTCATTTTGTCCTTCCTTTTTATAAGGTGTATTTATTTTTTGTCATCATTTCCAGCTGGTTATGACTGGGAAATAAAAAGAAACTGCCGTCAGTGTTGAGTCTAAAGTAACGCTGTGATGCTTAAGCCACTTTCACACATCCGCTGCAGGCGTGAAATTTTCCAGAGATGTTCCAAAGAGGTGGCATGTGAGAGGGAAAATAACCACAGCGTCCTCTCACAGAGAGCTCCAACCACCTCCATAGTGGTATCTGTGGAAGATCACAGGGGAAAACAATGGAGCTTTGTTGTGAGCAAGTGTGCCATCAGTGTACAACCTGGAGATGCTAAACTTAAGAGTCTTCTTCTTGTTTTGGGTAATAATTATGAAGCCATATTAACTGTTTACTTCTGCTTTTAAATTTTAATTCAATTAATGTTTTAATGTGAGAAAAGAGACAAGCAGCAACATTTCATTTGAACTCAAAATCACAGAAAGAAAAACCACAAAGTGCTTCACAAACAACAAAATATAAAACAAATGAAAGATAATTTAACTGAAAAGGTCATTATACAAATGAAGAAAACACAAAAGATTTAAGTAAAAGCAGTTTTAAATGAAAGGGTCTTCAGCTGCTTTTAAAGGTGTCCAGACTGTTACGTAAAAATAAAAGCAGTTTATTCCAAAGTCGGGGTGCAACAGCCTGGAAAGAGCGATCACCTCAATGTTTACTTCTGGTGTCTGGAACTTCTAGCAGGTTCTGGTTTGTGGACCTGAGGGCTTGGGTTGGAGCATAAGGCATTAACATTTCAGTAATATAAGGAGGAGCATGGCCATGTAGAGCCCTGAAAGTTCTAATCAGGATTCTAAAATGAATCCTAAAGTTAATGGTAACCAGTGCAGAGACATCAGAATAGGAGTGATGTGAGCCTCGCTGCATAGTTCTGGACCAACTGAAAGCGCTCAAGGGCGTTTTTGTTAAAACATCAGATTTTCCCGGGAAGATTGAGTAGTGTAATCCAATTTGTTGGAAAACACTTTCCACCTCTTCCCATTCTGCCACCCCTCAGATAGCAGCTTTTCAACAACATCCAGAGTTGAATTTCACCCCAGGTGTCCTACCTGGGCGACATCTGCCAATGTCAACTCACCTTTCCCCTGTCTGGGTCAGCAGTTCCCCATTCAAACCAGACACAGCTGGGGGCGGGGCCTGCTTTGTTTACTGAGACCACCAACTAAAAGTCCTTTAAATTCTTCTCGTGTCAGAGTTGTTGGTGTTTTATACGACGGAAGCTGCAGTCCTTTATTCGTTACCTGTCAGCTGCTTTAGGGTCCTCTGCATGCTTGGAATTGTTTGTGCTACAAGTGATACAGCATGTGATTAAATTCCTTTAATGTCAAACACAACCTGATGGTTCTACTTAAACTGGTAGAGGAACATTGTATTTTTGAAACATAGACTGAGAATTTGTTATTTTCTTTAATATTGGAAATTGTTGATGAACAGAAACAAGTTTGATGCAACCTGCAACTACAAAACGACACTTTTAAGGTTTGGAAAACTACAATAAATATTTCACAGCACCGGTGCTCTGAAGCCTGTGGTGAGCATTTTTCTTAGAGTTCACCTAACCTGCCAACACCGTAAAGCTATTGTTTAGTTTTGACTTCCTAAGGAATTACCACTAAAGCTGTGATGGACTCATGCTGAATGGATTTACCCACAATGCCTCCTTGGAGCAAAAATGTGCTTCTTAGTTTAAAGCTATATTGCAATAAATGAGAGGGCTGGCACACTGAGAACAGTTCAGTTTATCGTTTCCATGAAGACATTGATTTCCACCGGATGCTCCAGTCCAGCTAACAGCAGGACAGGACAAGAGCTTCTGTTTTAAAGCTCAACAAGAGTCATATTCTAGGAGAAGAGCATCGGGGTTAGCTCTGTGTCATATTTGATCTGTACAACTGAAGGTTGCTTGTCAACCACACTACCCACGGCACTGTGGCATTTGTTCTTGGCTGGGGTTATTTAAAACCCCGGGGCATAGATAGATGTTCAGAACCGTGTCGCTGTGATGGTGTCAAGGATCACTTCAACTCGGTTCACGCAAGAGGCTGGAATACTGCAGGGAAGCCTGTGTCATAGATAAAACCACAACAGAATTAGTAGACAAGACTGGATTGTAATGAAAAGATGTAGAAAATCGACATTACTAAGACATGACATCACTCAGGTATTTTGTTTATGGTTGATTAAGTCTGACGTTACAGAAGTCATTGAGATGTTCTGTTTTCTATGGGAGCCGTTATGTCACAGGCCCAATTTCCAGCCCTTCACCTTTAAAACGTGCTGCCTTCATTTCACCTAAACACAAGAAAACACTCCTCTCCTCTTGTTTTGTTTTTGACTGCTAAGGCTAGCTAGTTATCATACGTTTACTTAACTCAGAAAAATGAGTGGATGATCCTCTGCCTGCACATTTTCTTACAAATGACATCCTGACATCATCATCATTATTATTATTTCCTAAATTGTATTTCCTAAAAGTTTGTTAAATCAACTGTTTAAGTAATTTTGAAAATGTAAACTAAGACCATGTCTGTAAATTAGTTTAAAATCAGATCAGGAAGTTGATAAAGATTCATCTCTGTTTATGTTTGAAAGGTAATGATGCAGATTTTATTGTGTAAAAAGAGGCAGAAAACATAACATATTTTCTTCTCTGCTCCATTCCATTCAGTGTTTGGTGTTGATTTGTATATTCTGTTGTTTTTATTTTATTTTGTTTAAAAAAAAATTAAATAAAAAAATAATAAAGTAATAAAACTGATTTTTAAAAATCCTACTTCCTATTTCTCAACAAGGCATCAAAAGCCTTGCACATATACACAATTCAAAGCCAGCAAACGACACGCACAACGTTCCTCATGCTGAGAAAAGATTTAAATGCTGAAAAACAATTGTACTTTCTTGAAAGCAAGCGTTTGCCTTTTTGACGGAGCATTTTTCTTATAAATATATGAAATTAATCTCAGAATAGTGTTTTACTGGAATATACTCTATAGCAATCTTTATTAATGGTCCCAACATTCTGTTGTTACCAGTTGTCTTTGAATTTAAATGAAAAATACTTATTGCAATTAGCTAAATCTGTCCTTTGTTACCAGATGCTGAACTAAACTTGAGATTCCTGTGAAACAAGTAATCAGCACAAGCTATTATCAAGATAAAGTGGGTATATTTAAGTTAAGTAACATGTTGCATGCGGTAATAAAAACACTGGCATGAACCATCGAACCATGACGTTCCCATGACTACATGAATGACTGTAAATCTTTCTGAGCTTTTTATACTTTTTTTATGACTGTGCTACAAAACAACAACCTCTGAACAGGCAGACCTTTGCACCCATTTACATTGTCAGTTTCAGTATATTTCATTATTGTTTACACTATTCTCTCACCCACAGGCTACTTGCACTGTCCTGGTAAAAGCATTTTCATTTTTATTAATTACAATTATTGTGGTATTAATCTGAATCGATGAATAACAGACAAATCAATGCAGATGTCATCCCTCCTGTTTTTACATTTCACCTCCCAGGCTTTCTTGTGAACGTTTAAAGAGGTCAGTAGTTTTTTTCTACCTTTGATCTTGCACTTTGGCTGCTTCTTCACAGCTTCAGTGCTTTTAATCGATCGTTTTCACATCAGTTTTTTTACTTAACTCTGACCCACGCGTCATTCTGGCTCCTAATCTCACCTGATGAACCAGCGCTGTGATGACACAGACAATTTAGAAACGTCCTCTGGGATCTGAGAGGATTTTAGTCACTTAGTTACTAGTTTCATTTCTTTAGTCAGGTCCAGGAAAAACACCAAAGAAAACATACATGAAAATCATTTTTGGACCAATAAGTCAATTCTCAAATAGTCATAACTGTCATGCAAGTCTATAAACAAGTCATAACTGAAACCGTGACATAAGAGATTAAGAGAGCTTTTATTGTCAAATTCTTCACATGTACTTGACATAGAAAGGGCTCGAAATGATGTTTTTCACTGTCCCATGTGCAAACAAGGCACAAAGACAGGACAGGACATAACAAAACGCTAGAGGTGCAGTGGTATAAAAACATTTACTCATCTTAGATCAACAAGAAAAACTTACAAACACTTATCACACAAACAAAACTCCGCATTGTTGGGATAGTGAGAGGTCGCTGCATCTACACGCGCCGCCATCTTGGTCAGGTTTTTATATGACATCAAACAGCGATATCAAACATGATTTCCTTTTTGGTTTAATGGCAGATGGCATAAACAAACCGTCTCAAGGGATCTTGATGACCAATTGATTTGAAAGATAATGTGTTTTTGTTGGATTTTCCCATCCATCCATCCATCCATCCATCCATCCATCCATCCATCCATCCATCCATCCATCCATCCATCCATCCATCCATCCATCCATCCATCCATCCATCCATCCATCCATCCATCCATCCATTTTCTTCCACTCATCCAAGGTCAGGTCTTTCTTTCTTTCCAAAAACAATTTTGAAGGTCTATTAGATTTTTTTAGAACTCTAGTCACAACAAAACTAAATTACCCAGAAAAATGGGTTTCTGTTCTCCCCAGCACACTGCTCCAGTGGCTCCCCAGTCAGTAATAAACAAACAAAAAAATGTGGCGAGCTGGGACGAGGAAAATTTATTGTTAATGGTGCAAAGTACTTTATTGATACACATTCCCACTAAAACGGTTTAACACTTTAACTGCAGCCTCTCTCTGATATAGACAAAGCTGAATCAGATGTGTGTAAATGGACACCGAATAGGACAATAACAGCATTTACCAAACAAGCGATCAAAGATCAGGGACTTACATCATTTGGTAATGAGACTATGTTTGCGTGACATGACACAAACAGCAGTTATCCACTGGTTTGAGCGTTATTTCTATAACGGTGATGTAGAAACAATGCTGCCAAGGACAGCTCTGCTGCTCTGGTCACAGTTCATTATAGTGAAGCTGCTTTTCAGTCACACTGAAGTGACTGACACGTTCACTCCTTCTGTCCAACAGCAGCAGTTTAACCAGAAAGTCCAACAGTTCTGACTCAGAATGTCAAACCTCATCTGATGGCTTCCATCTTCCTCTTTTGGCATTCCTGACTTCATCTAAACCTTATAGGTTTGATGTCTCGAAAGACCTATTTCTGTGTTTAAAACAAACACCCACAGAGCTGTTGGTGGTGGTGGCGAGCCATTTCACCGCTCTGCCTCTCAGACAAACAGCCATTTCAAACAGCCTCCACTTAAAAAAACAGGAGTGTGTGGGGACACTGTGAAAAAAGCAGTTAACAATCTGTCGCACAAGCAAAGGAGGTGCAAAAAGTGGGTTTGAAATAGTTTTAGGTGTGAGCAGCAGAAGGATCTGAACTGAGGCTTTCATTTGTGAAAATGCTTCACTTGATCTGGATGTGAAAAGCACGCTGAAGATAGAGACAGACATCACCGGGTCGGGTATAGCGCCAAGATCTTCAGATCTTTAAATTGTCAGTATAAATATAGTTAAAGCATCATGTCAGAGTGAAATAAGGGTATATAACCTACAGGTGAAACTCGTCTTCATCACGTCTAGATAACTAAATGCTTTGAGTTGTTGCCATGTGATTGGCTGTATGTTAAAATGCAGTTTAACCTTCTAAAGCCATTGAATGCACAAGTGAAACTCAAAAAAATTTGAATATGGTGCAAAAGTTTATTTATTTCAGCAATTCAACTTAGACCGAGAGACCATCTAAAGGCTCAGGAACCCTTTGCAGGTGTTCTGGATTCATCAGCTGATTAGAGTGTGACACTTGACTGAGATGTTGAATGTGGTGTTTTTATCAGCTGTAAGCCATAATCATCACAATTATAACAAATAAAGGCTGAAATATCTGAGTTTGCATAGAATGAGTCTGTCTCATAGATTAGTTTCACCTTTTAAGTTGAATTAATGACATTAATGAACTTTTGCACCTGATTCTAATTTTTCATGTTTCACCTGTGCATTCAGTAGGTTCAGCTGTATTTTATATCTAATCAGCCAATCACATGGCAACAACTCAAAGCATTTAGTCATCTACGTGATGAAGACTACCTCCTGAGGTTCAAAATGAGCATCAGAAGGTAGTCTTCATAGTGACTTTGATCGTGGTTGTTGGTACCAGAGAGGTTAGTCTTTCAAAAACTTCTGACCTTCTGGGATTTCCACCTGCTGTAATCTCTCTACAGAGAATGGTCTGAGGAAGAGAAAGTATTCAGTGAGCAGCATGTGCGTTGATGAAAAGATCTTGTTGGGGTCAGAGGAGAATGACCACCAGAATGGTTCTAGAAGACAACAGCAGCTCAAAGAACCACCAAGGTGTGCAGAACAGCATCTCTGAACAACACCTGGCTCCAGATGGACTCCTGCAGCAGAAGACCACACTGGGTGTCACTCCAATTAACTAAGAACAGGAAACCGAGGCTACAGTTCACACAGATAAGACCACTGGACCAATTCACCAGAACGGGACCATATTGGAAAAAACTTTAGAATTTGGTGTCCAACATGAAAGAATAGATCCATCCTGCCTTTTATCAGCGCTTCAGGCTGCTGCTGGTGTTGTAATGATCGGGGAGATGTTGTCCCACTTTGGACCCCCAGCTGAGCCTTGTTTAAACACCACAGCCTATTGATGCTGACCATGTCCATCCCTTTATGACCACATCTTCTGATGGCTACTTCAGCAGGATAATGCACCATGTCGCAAAGCTCAGATCATCTGAACCTGACTCCAGTGAACTCCACTGTCACCAGATCCCAGTCCAGAACCTTTGGGATGTGGTGGAACGGGAGATTATGAAACACATATCCTAATTAAAGCCATAAAAGAGAAGGGTGGCCCAATATGCAAGGTGGATCTAATAAAATGGCCATTTGGTAACAAAATATTCTTTGAATAAAAAGATTTTGTTTTTCTGTGAGAGTAGCATCTCTTCAAACCAGAACATTCTGAGAAGTGGAATGTTTTAGAACTTTGGAGTGGACAGAAAGCCCTCCCGTGGTTTTGGATCCCTGCTGAGCTCTAATACATAAATATTATATTACCTGATATCACATCATCTTCTATTTTTATATAAAAAATCAATAGGTGGAGCCTCACAGCGGCACTATGCTTTCCTCTAATGTCTTTACTTGTACATTTCTGCGCTTCAGGTGGGTGAAGCAGACCATGAACAGCCTACCGATTCCAAATAACTCAATTTCCTCATTGGCCCCCCTTTGCTGGTGCGCGCCTGCGCCCGCGTGTTCGCGCGCCCCACCGCGCGCGCCAGCCACGGAGAAGTTATTATGTAAGATGTTCCCAATCACATCTCAGCCAGTCTGAGGTCGCTTTAACAGAAATCTCAGCTCCTGTCAGTGAACCTGGGCGCACACAAACCTCCTCTTCCTCAAAGTGCCGCAACTTGTGCGCAAAACTGCGCCAGAAGTCCTGGAAGGGAAAAGATTCCGGTAAGAAATCATTTCACGTGTAATGGGATTACATGTTACAGTAATATACTGCGGGGTCTGATGGACTTTGATAATATTAGAGTTGATTACTTCTTTTTTTAAAACAGCGTCGGGGCTCGTGGGACTTATTCTATTTACCTCTGGTGTACGCAGAGTGGAGGTAACGCGTTAGTGGTCGGGCTTTCTTCTCCTTTAATTCTGGTCTTGAATTAAATTAGTGCTGAGTCTCACTCGGACAGGGACGCAGGAGTCCCTCTACCTGTCTCACAGCTGCAGGATCCAGGACAGCTGCAGGAGGACAGTCCGCTTCCTAAGGGTTTGTGTCTGATCACTGTTTTCATGTTTTAGTTTGATAAAATGACTGAACAAGGCATCGTTTGATTAAAAATGTGCAGATTTCCTGCTGCATGGCTTGTCCTGCCAGCAGACACAACACACAGCTACACGTGACGTTAAAGTGTCCAAATACTGCCATAAATAATCAGCATCAAGGCTGCAGGACACACACACACACACACACACACACACACACACAGATTGAAATGATTTTGCAGCCACATTTTTGTTTGTTTGTCTGAAAGACTCTGACTAATTACCACAGATGAAAACAGCACATCCTAATAGGTCATTACAGCTCATAACAGAGACCGCCACAAGCGATTAATGCCCTACCTGTCAACATTTATCATTGTTAAAGAGTCCTCTGTTAAAAATGATGAATCTTTCGAACCCCACAGATGTAATTCTGTTTGCATTGTTTTGTTGGAAAGCTAATATCTGGGGGAATGAATTCAAGAGCAAATCAGTTTTGTTTTTGGTGCTGTGCTCTCAGATATGCATGCAGATGTCTACACACATGATTTAGATATTCCTGATCTGATTGTAATGAAATTGTATTTCTGGTCCATTAATTTGTACTGTTGGAGTTTTTCAGGACCACACATTGGGACTGGGAGCTGAATGTTCAGAATAAATTCCCACAGTCAAAAGGGAAGAGACAGCGAGAGGAAATGATTTTCTCTCAAAGAGTAGTCATTAATGTTATTGTGATGGAAATTTAAATCAGCAGGCTATTATGGCATTGCTTCAAGTTGTGATGATTCCTTGATGATGTTTCATCAGTGCATCAGTTATTCTTATAGCCTGCACTCCAGAAGATAGATAGATGACGTGTTCCTCTCACAACCTCATATCTGCATAACAACTATATTTATTTCCCTCATAAAACTCTCTTGTTCTAATATTAAATCCACTGCCAGTGTGCACTAAGTGGAATATAACAAGAAACACTGCAGCAACTACGACATTCGTCTAATAACGCCCAAAAGTGCAGCAGTGTTAAAACTCTGATAACTTCAATAAAAGGTCAGAGTGAAATTAGAAAAATATCAGATTTTAGCAAGTAAATAAAGAGGTTAGCAATTTACTTTCTAATGTTTTGCTGTGACTAGCCATTAGCTCATGAGTCCTGTACGTTAAAGGCACTCAGGAGGCTATTCTTCAGGTTAGATGGTAATTATTTATAACTTTTGCACAGAATAGCTGCAAAAATGACTGAACAATCTCTTTTAAGGGGAATTCTCTGTCCCGCTGCAGCTATTTAACAAGCCTCATTTTGTTCAGCTTATCTTCTTTTTCTTCTTCTTTTTAGGCTGCACAAAGACTACTTGAGATCATGGATCAGGGGAAACTGAAAGATGCAAATATTCATGATGTAATCACAGCAGGTGTGACAAATTAATTCGTTCTCATCTGGCTCTGAGCCAGGCCTAAAACAGCCACCATGGAGCTGCAGCACTACACCAATCACAACCAGGCCCTGTGGAGAGAGATACCGTGGGACTCCACTGAAGACTGCTCCCTTTCTGTTAGCGGCACCACTTTCCTCATCATCGCGTACAGCACGGTGATGGCAGTGGGCCTCATCGGGAACTCTTGTCTGGTGTTTGTCATCACACGGCACAAAGAGATGCAGAACGTTACCAACATCTTCATCGCCAACTTGTCTTGCTCGGACATTCTCATGTGCATAATATGCCTTCCAGTCACTATCATCTACACGCTGATGGACCGGTGGATCCTGGGAGAGGCTTTGTGTAAGCTCACACCCTTCATCCAGTGCATTTCTGTCACTGTCTCTATCTTCTCCCTTGTCCTCATTGCCATGGAGCGCTACCAGCTCATTGTGCACCCGACTGGATGGAAACCCTTGGTGGGCCAGTCCTACCTGGCAGTGGTTGTCACCTGGATCGTGGCCTGCCTAATCTCTGTACCTTTTCTCAAGTACAGCGTACTTACGTTGCCTTTCCAGAACCTGAGCCTCCCCGTCCCAGTCAGTGACCACCTGATTTGTATGGAGCTGTGGCCGTCTGTTCAAGAGCGGCGTGCTTACACCACCTCCCTACTTGTCTTCCAGTACATCCTTCCCCTCGCCCTCATCCTCGTCTGTTACCTGCACGTCTACCTGCGCCTGAGGAGGAGGAAGGATATGGTGGAACGTGGCAGGAACACAACTCAGAAGAAGAACAAGGGTGCTACGAGGATCAACGCCATGCTCATCTCCATCGTGGTGGCATTCGCCCTCGCCTGGCTCCCTCTCAATGTCTTCAACACAGTGTTTGACTGGAACCACGAGGCTCTCCCTTCCTGTGGCCATGACATCATCTTTTCATTCTGCCACCTCACGGCTATGGTCTCCACGTGTGTCAACCCCATCATCTACGGTTTCCTCAACAGCAACTTCCAGAAGCAGCTCAAGTCCACCGTGTTGCGCTGTCGCTGCTGGGGAGCAGCGGACCGGTACGAGAGCGTCCCGCTCTCCACTGTGAGCACAGAGGTCACCAAAGGGTCCGTTTTAAGTAATGGATCGATCACTGGCAATACATAAACCCAAGTCCCACTGAAGAGACAAAGAAACCAACACCTGGTCATCATTTGGAGATTATTTTGCTTTCTAGAACACGAAAGGAGGACAGTGTTGAAACGCAAATTGCGGACGTTTGGCCAGATTGGTTCAGAATTCCTGTCTTATTGTGAGCTCATAACACGATAAAGGAGCAAAGGTTGGATGAGTTAAACCGCTGTTAGACAACCAAAGACACTTTACATGAGCTCATTTGCAGATCCATCATTTTCAGAGTGTGTGCTCACACAAAGAGAACCCTTTAACTGTTGTTTTCTCTCTAAGCCTATACAATCATGTTTATATAAATATCAGCTCTTATCTGAGGCTTCTGACACATTTACCAGCTATAAATGTGTCTAACCACCAGAGAGTACCCGAGGAAACAAAACAAATGTTCTTTTTTATTGAGCTTTTTGGTGATAATGGTAAGAGGATAGTGATGTGGTAATGCTTATGAACCAAGAAGCTTCTCTCACAGCTGAAGGAGACGGTATTCTCTCATTAGATGTGACTCTAAGCGTCCATCCCGTGTATTTGCTAACATTATCTTAATGCTTTTGCTATTAGCTGAAACCAGCTCCACCGCTGTAGTCTGTTCTGAACTCCAGGATGTATATAGAGTGTCTGTGTGGGATTAAATGTGTCCATCATATATCAGCTGCAGTAAAAGTGAATAAAAGGACTTTGTCGGAGCAGATTTCTACTGATGTACGTGTATCACATGACCAAATAAAGAGCACTTCTGGCATAGCGAGTAGTAACCTGCTGGCAGTCACTTTGTGCTTGTTTAATTGCATTAAATCATTTACTTTATGTTAACGATGAAGCCTGTGTTGTCACATTTGTTTTAGAACTCTGGCATTTGGGGGTTCGAGCAGCAAATTTTGCTCGTTCTTTTTATATTTTTTTCCCAGTTTCACTGTGTTCGTGCATTATAAACCATCCAAACTTTACAGAGTTATTGTGCAACTTTGACTCCCAAAGTTTGAATTGCTTCAGCCATCTTCAGGATTTTGTAATAAACGTAAAAATAACTTGATTTGTTTTCTTAGTTTTCTTTTGTCATTAATCTGCATTCTTTCATGCTCAGTGGTCTGCTTTGAAAATGTCAAAAGTTTCCTTTTTAATTCTCAAAAGCAAAAACTAATTCTGGATTTTAAACTTTCTAGAAGACCTGCGTCTTTTATTTTACTTGTGGTTTTTCAAAATAAAATACTATTTTTTCAAGCGTTACTCTTGGAAAACAGAAATGTTAAAACCACACAGACACAGAAAAGAGCCTCACACGTACAGATTTGTGTGAAATCAATAGAGTCATCCCTGACTTGTTTAAAAAGAAGCTTCACCTCCAGTTTGGAGGAGACAATAACGAGCATAAGTCAGCACGACATTCCCCATCAAAAACTGCTGGAGGAGATCGATGCAACCAGAGAGAGTAAAAGAGGTACAAACCTCTTCATTATTTTTTTTAAATAATCTCCAGAAAGCATGTTTTAAAAATCAATTACACCATTTTTAAACTTTAAAACCTGTCCAGATGAATTTTTAAACACATTCACTTTTTAGAAATTATAGATCCGACATTTTAAAACTAAAGCTAAATCAATACTTTATCATTATGACGTTAGTTTATTATAAAAAAAGAAAAACGTCTTCCTTATACAAATAATTCACTTTGGTGCATTATTGAGGATACAAACCATCTGGATGTTCTTCTAATATTGAATTAATATTCTTTTTGTGCAGCTGATGTTAAACTGCATGGGGTGGGAGGAAAACATTCTGGAGGCTAATGGGAATTATCACTCATATCTGAAAGCCATTAAAACGTTCAGTCATAAAAGACAAAAAGGCAATTAGGGAAGAAATGAAAACGTACAAATCTTGTGTTGATTGCCTTTCAGGTTTGGTGATTTCTCCTAAAGAAAACTCAAGAAGTTGATCTCAAAAGAGCTTTAGTCTGTGAGAGACCTCTCGGTCCTTGTCTTTATAGGCTGCCTTCTTCCGCTCTCTTGGTCCTGAAGTGACCTTTGTAGTCTGCAAATGTCTACTTCCTTCCCCTCACCTGTTTCTTCATTTAACAAATCACTGAGAGAAGAAAAAGTCCTCATTAGGAATAAAGAAGCCAACATGCCGGAGGTGCTGACATGCTCCAACAGCACTTGGCAATGAGTGGAACTTGAATGATGCTGGTTTGTGTTGTTAACCATTGTAGCTGAGCTTGGGGCGCATTACTGTGCTATGAAATGAAGCTCAGCTGGAGACAAACACTTAATGAGTCCACCGGGCCAGACTCTGTCAGTGGAGCCGTTCCAAAAAGATTAGCATCCCAGCTCCCTGCATTTTAATTTAGACAGATTTTCATATAAGCAATCTGCAGATCACAGGAACGACAGGAACTAGCTGGCCAAGGATTTGCTTCAAGCTGTTATTTTGAGCATTTAGATTTTCAGAATCATTTTTTACCAGATTCTCTTATGAAGAGCAGAACATTTTCTCAGGATCATTTTTCTCTGTGTGTGTGCATGTTTCTCTGATCGCTCATGGACGAAAATTCAGACAGCCGCCGTTACAGCTGGTTAACTTTTGATTCAAGCTCAAGGCTAATCAACATTTGCAAACACAGAAATGGGTATAACTCAGTCACTTCTACAGATACTGAGCTGATAGTAGCATTCACAGTGTGTGCCAGAACTTGTGATATTAAGTGAGAAAAGAACATGAAGTTAGTTTCAAGATTTAGCCAGTACGCCGTCTTTCCTGGATTTGGAGTCATACTCAAAATTAAAGTGGAACAACACACTACAGGCTGATCCAACTTTAATGTAATGTCCTTAAAACAAGTCAGAATGAGGCTCAGTAGTGGGTGTGGCCTCCACGTGTCTGTATGACCTCCCTACAACGCCTGAGCAAGCTCCTGATGAGGTGGTGGATGGTCTCCTGAGGGATCTCCTCCCAGACCTGAACTAAAGCATCCACCAACTCCTGGACAGTCTGTGGTGCAACGTGGCATTGGTGGATGGAGGAGACATGATGTCCCAGATGTGCTCAATTGGATTCAGGTCTGGGGAACGGGCGGGCCAGTCCATAGCATCAATGCCTTCATCTTGCAAGAACTGCTGACACACTCTAGCCACATGAGGTCTAGCATTGTCTTGCATTAGGAGGAACCCAGGGCCAACTGCATGGAGGGCTGTGCGGCCCCCCAAAGAAATGCCACCCCACACCATTACTGACCCACTGCCAAAGGAGGATGTTGCAGGCAGCAGAACATTCTCCACGGTGTCTCCAGACTCTGTCACGTCTGTCATGAGCTCAGTGTGAACCTGCTTTCATCTGAGAAGAGCACAGGGCGCCAGTGGTAAATTTGCCAATCTTGATGTTCTCTGGCAAATGCCAAACGTCCTGCACGGTGTTGGGCTGTAAGCACAACCCCCACCTGTGGTCGTCGGACCCTCATACCACCCTCATGGAGTCTGTTTCTGACCGTTTGAGCAGACACATGCACATTTGTGGCCCACTGGAGGTCATTGTGCAGGGATCTGGCAGTGCTCCTCCTGTTCCTCCTTGCACAAAGGCAGAGGTAGCGGTCCTGCTGCTGGGTTGTTGCCCTCCTACGCCCTCCTCCACATCTCCTGATGTACTGGCCTGTCTCCTGGTAGCGCCTCCATGCTCTGGACACTACGCTGACAGACACAGCAAACCTTCTTGCCACAGCTCGCATTGATGTGCCATCCTGGATGAGCTGCACTACCTGAGCCACTTGTGTGGGTTGTGGACTCCATCTCATGCTACCACTAGGGTGAAAGCACCGCCAGCATTCAAAAGTGACCAAAGCATCAGCCAGAAAGCAGAGGAACTGAGAAGTGGTCTGTGGTCACCATCTGCAGAACCACTCCTTTATTGGGGATGTCCTGCTAATTACTTATAATTTACACCTGTTGTCTATTCCATTTGCACAACAGCAGGTGAAATTGATTGTCGATAAGTGTTGCTTCCTCAGTGGACAGTTTGATTTCACAGACGTGTGATTGACTTGGAGTCACATTGTGTTGTTTAAGTGTTCCTTTTATATTTTTTGAGCTGTGTACTTTGGAGCACAAGGGGTGCATCTACCAAAGTTCATCCATTCACACAGATGTCTAGGACTGCTGAACAAACAGAGCCTCTGAAATCACCCCTCAGTGCCGTCTCTGACAGGTTAAATGTGTCTCGCTGGCCTCTGTGAAACTAATTAGAAGTAATTAGAGGACTTTGTGGCTGTGGGAGTCGATGCTCAGCAGGGTGCATTTCTCCAGCCTCCATTGTTGCTGTTTGAATTCTTCATATGCCACAATATTTGAGTCTGAAAGAAGAGAAGAATTCATTGTTCTGAATTAACTACAAGCATTTCTTGCTGTAAGCCTTTGATTCCACAATCCAGAGCCGAGAGAAAGTGTTACAGTAAACATTGATGATTTATATCCTGCTGCAGCTTTTCCTCTCATTTCTGGTCAGGTCACCTGAAAGGACTCTCTGGTCTCTCTACAACCAAAGCAAGAGCTGTGCCTCCATTCTTAGGACTATAGCATGTTGTTTATGCTAGCTGGTCTCTGCCAGCATAAAAGGGAGGAATGTCTCCTGGGTTGGGGGTCAAGTGGTAGCTTAATGTATAGGACAACAGATGGCTATATTAGGATAGCTAATGGTCGCCTTCCTCTGGGGTGGTTTGTGCTCACTGGAGACCTCTCTGGAGGGATTCTGATTCTTCTCTGACAAAGGAGCCTCCCTCGGAGGAGCTGAAGAGTGTTGCTGGGGTGATGTCTGAGCTTCCCTCCTGGATCTGGTACCTTCATGACATGGATAACCATGTAAAATGGATGGATGGATGTGTGCATGAGGTTGTGAGTCAGTGAATGCAGTTGCAATAAGATCAGCAACGTGGAGCAAATGCAAACAATCTCCTATCATGCGCGTGTGATGATTAATAACATTTTCCATTGAAGATAACCCTGTTGGTCCATCAGCAGGATATTACAGGCTGTTGTTTTCCCGTCAAATCACCAAGATGAATAAACTTCGATTTCTAACTCAGTTTGTTTGGTCTTCAGACTGTGTTGGCAAGCACGTCAAATACATGTCCTGTTGACTATCCAATAATAATTAATCAACTTTATAATCCAGAGGAAATTACAGAGTGTACATGAGGCAAGGCAATCTAAAAAACGAGCTAATAAAAACAGCCCGAGGCACATTTTTTATTATTATAAACACAACAGTATCTTGAAATTCTTTAATAAATCTGCTTCTGAGAAAATATGAGGAACAAATAACAAGATTAGTAGCAGCAGTGGGACGGATCATGCAGATGTTTGAGGCAGAACCAGTGAAGACTTGGAGCTTGTGACGTCTGCTTCCCTCTGGTGGCAGAAACATTAAAGATATGATGAATGACCCACACTTGAACAGCGTCTGTATGAGTCAGAAATCATTCATCCACTCACCACTGGTGATGAGCTACATCCTAGCCACAGCTGCCCTGGGATGCACTGACAGAGGCGAGGCTGCAGAACACAGGCACAACCGGCCCCTCTGACCACCACCAGCAGGCAGGACGGGTTAAGTGACTTGCCCAGGGACACAATGACTATGACAGACTGAGCGGGACTCGATTCCGCAACCCTCTGAACGCTAAAGATTAACACGTTTGTTGAAATAATCTAACTTAATCTAATTTATTACAGTGATAATGGAGGATTAGACCACTCCTCAAGAGTTTATTGAATTAAAGTTGCTGAAATTTGGGCCCATCTCTGACAGGAGTTTTAATATTTATCTCTGAATGTCTTATTCCTGTTGACTCAAGGTGTCATAAGTTTGTAACACAATTAGGTGGAATAGCTGGTTGTCTAATTTATTTTATGACCTTAAAAACGCATAAATAATTTAAAAAAATTCCTCAAACATGTTAAAACGTTTAATCACATAATGTCTAGTCTCGGGCGTAACTTGACCCTGATGTCTTAAAACAGGAAACAGGAGAAAATAATTAGTAAAAGGAAGAAATGCAAAGTATTCTGCAGCCTTTATTCATCATGGGTACACATAAATAAATAAATACCATGCAGCAACCACTTGTGCAATGTTCTTAGTTTATTAACACAATTAATATTATTTTTTATATGCTTTGTGTTCATTTCCCCCGTCACCGACACTTCCCTGGAAAAAAGAGAGTGAGAGTACTCAAAAGTCTTATCAGAACCATGACAGTTATCACTTCAGTCAGATTTTATTACAAAAGGGAAAACTTACAAGAAATCCTTTCATTCTGCATATTTTGGCTAAAGGAGATTCCTCTTCACAGCGTAGGATGGTACAAGGTGCATCCATGTGTGAAAACTCCTCAACTATCTGTCAGAATGGAAAAAACACCAAACAAATTGGGATTATTATGAAAAGAGAAGTGAAAATAGCTCTGAGGTGGGATGCTCACGTTGTCCAGTGTGTTTTGAAATCCGCCCAGTTCCCTCTTCCCTCCAGGGCTCAGTCCAAAGGACCAGTGCTGACAGCAGACCAGCGGCACCACAGTCCCCACCAGCAGCAGCCGCAGAACCAAGGTTTCTAAAGCCATTCTGAGGCAGATGAACTAAAACTTTAGTTTGCACAGAAAATATGTGATCCTCATTGTCTTTATTCTGTTTTCTTTACCTGAGCTCCTCTGATCCAGTCTGCTGTCCTCTATGAGTCTCTATGAGGCGCACGGTTTGCTTTAAATAAGCAGGAGTTGCTTTTCTTTTTTTTTTTCCGCCACAACTTCACTACAGGAGGGCCATAAAGTGGGATAAAGCTGCAGCAAGCATCACTGGCACCCCACAGAGCCCTTTAAAAGATTACAGTGCTCAATAAACAGCAGGATACATCCAGATGTTAGCGATGATGCATTCATAGATGGTGATAAAACTGTAAAACAGATGAGTACCAACTCATCTAGGTCTGTACATGAATGACGTCACCAATGTCTTAGCCTCACCCTGCAGGTTATGTTTATTTAAAAGTGATTTTATTTGCTTTTAACATGTTACATAACCTCTCTGAGCTGCTACAGCTTTACACTCCCGGCCTCCGCTCAGCTGATCAGCTCCTCCTGAGTGTTTCTGGGATCGAGCGTAAACTCTGAGAGGAAATGTGGAATAATCTGCCTTTGGATGTCAGGCAGCCCCTGTTAGGAACATCCCATCAACCTTGTGGGATGTTTTAGCTTTTAGTTTAGTCTTTTCACATATTGTTATTGTTTACATAAACAGTTACAGGTGACTGGGTGCAGAGGGGCACCCCAGGTAAGCAATTCACAGCTTTTAATCGGGGGCCCAGTTAAATACCCATCTAGATATCAACCAGGTTTGGATAAACATCAAACATAAAAGACATACAGAAATCAACCTCAGCATCCTGCACATTCAATAAATGACTTATAGGTGGATCAGTGTCCTAGTGGTATGAGTGTTTTCCCTGAGACTGGGAGATCATGAGTTCAAATCCATGGTTGGGTCATACCAAAGACTTTAAAAATGGGACCCAATGCCTCCCTGCTTACTCAGCATTAAGGGTTGGATTGGGAGGATAAACCACCAAATAGTTCCCGAGCGCAGCCACCGCTGCTGCTCCCCATGGGCATGGGTCAAATGCGGAGATGCAAACTCACCAGCGTGACGATGACTAATGGGACTTTAACCTTGCATATGGGAGATGGAATGTGATGTTTTTAGCTTCTAATCAAGCCAATTCCAGACCTGTGGTCCTCTGCACACCACACTAAACCTGGTACCTTTAAACTTCTGTGTTGTTCCCAGATAATTTGGGTGTAGGTGTACAAAGAAAGGAATATTTCATTGAGATTACAGTTCATGGCTGAGGTTTATAAACAACTTGATCTTTTATCTTTTACTCAGAAGATCGCATGACTGCATTTCAATATATGACAGTAGATGGGGCTCAAAGTTTTCTATAAGGTGAGAGGTGCAGAAAGTGAAAGAAAACATCTGGAAAATGTCAGATCATCAGTAGGAGCTCATGTTATTAATGATTTAATCATCTCTATAAATAAAGTTAATTTGGATTAGATTCACAACACTAGACAGAGACTTTATAGATGTTTATTTTAACAGTCATTATAAGGAAACACATTCCCATAGCAGAGTGCAATAATCAGAGACAACGACACCGCTTCCCCTGAAAATCACAAGTGCATTCTGTGTTGCATTCAGTGAGGCGTATTAAAACAACCATAGTGTATCCATTGATTTTACCTTTCCAGTCAAAATACACAATAAGATTGCCTTCATCATTCATCCCCACAATCTGAGTACCAACGATCTGACTGAGTGAATAATAAGAGTATTGCACTGGTGCAGCTTTGAGCTGCAGCTGGAGAAACTGAACACATCACAGACAAACAAAGTTCTTGATGCATGCAAACACGGTGAGATCACTGACATTAACCTGCAGACACCTAACTGAGCTCACAAAGACTGGGATTTTTTCAGGGGACGTTCTGGAAGCACTGAATTTGTTTTAACATAAACATACATTAAAAACTCTTTTGGTGAGCATGTCTACCATGTAACGGGTTTACATACAGGTGTGCAAATAGATTTTGTATAAGGAGAACGTTGCAGGCAAACACATGTTCACAATACGTGCAGGTGGAAAAGCTTTGCTTCCTGCAAAAGATCTTCTCAAAATGTGAATCAGATGATTAAAAACAATAACACAAAAATGCATCCCATTTAAATGCATGCAACTGTGCACCGCACACACGCTGAGTAACTCAAAGAGGTAGATTCACAGATAAACGGAAGAAAAGAAACATGAGAAGAAGAGGACTATTACAGCTCTAATCAGGTATTGCATATTTAACCGGTGTTTAGAGCTTGCTTGCAGCATAGTTTAGCAATGCACCAACAACACTTGTAACCTTTTAGACTGTGCTGCTGTACAGTATGGCTTTGGCTTGCATTGATTCTTAAATCCAGCAAAATGAAGTAACACACTTAAGGAGGAATATAGTGTGTGTGGACACAGTTTTTGGTAAAATAACCCCTTCTCTTTCTGCTACAGCAGCATTTAGTGACGCTCGTGTTCACCTATAATCTGATTTGGACTCTTAATTACATGTCACGTAATATAAAACAAAAATAAACAATGCAAAATATTAAAAAAGTAGAATCACTGAACAACATCCAGACACACAGGAGAAACATTTACTCTGTTTTGGTGATATACGCAGCTGAACACAACCCTGGATCCTTTCTAGTGCAAGATATTTAAAGCTAGTGTGATATTGGCAGGATGCTAGGGGATGTGCATCCAAGTACCTGCTTGGCAGACAGGCAGAGCAAGATTAAAAGAGGAGGAACAAACTATGATAGGCTGGTGGGATAACAGAAGAGGAGAAGAAAGGAGCAAGCTGGACTCCCAGGTGTGTACAGGTGAGTTATCTGACACTCTGAGACATGTGCAGAGGGGTCAGCATCTCTTCAAAAATGGCTCCTTTCACGTTGGACCCACGCAGGTTGGCCTCTTGTAGATCACAACCAGACAAATCGCAGTTCTGAGATAAAAAAAAGGAAAAGGCAGCAGAGTTATTTAAAGGGATACTATGCAGTTTTGGCTTGCTTTTAGCACCCCTAGTGTTCGTTAGCGAAACCAAAAGTGAAACTTATCTCCTCGCTGTGCGTTCGTCTTTTTAACACCTTAATCCAGTGGTTCTCAATTAGTGGGGGGCGCGGAGGAGGAGCAGGGGGGGCGCGGCGCACCGAACCTGACCCCCCCCCCCCCCAACTCCTCCCCCCACCCCGCTCGGAGCTTCCCCAACGGAGAGTAAAACAGATTCCACAATACATGCACTAACTGATTTGTGAAGACAGAAAAACTCCAAACATGGATTTTATTTCATGGAGCAGTGCAAATGTTCCATGGAAGAGAAACTTAGATTTTTCTTAGTTTTTGTTTCATTTATATTTTTTGTCTGGTAGTGACGTATAAACAGCCCTATTGAACATGTTAAAAAGACGCCTCATCTTTGCTTCCCTGAGCTGCCCTGCACCACTGTTTGATTTTATTTAAATAAAATGTTTTTTTAACATAACTTCCTTTCTTTCTTATATGAGAAATGGAAAGAATCATTTGTTCGCAGCCAGAGGCCGCATGATCTATTTTCGCTTATTTTTTAAAATAATGATAAATATTCAATAAAACCGTTAAATATCCATTCTTTTTCCATTAATATTTATCCCACACAAGCTGACCAGAGTGCCCCAGTAACAAATAAACAACACAATTAAACGATTTCACTTGAATTAACGTTTCACCTGCTGCCGCCCGAGCGCACATTCTGCTCTGCGTGAACTGGTCACCTGCCTGTGCGCAAATGTCATGTGAGGAGCGCTGAACAGAAGCGCTGACAGAGGGATTCAGAGGTCTGTCTGGACATCCTGTCAAGTTCTGGAATTAAAAATACAACAACTTTCTGTCTTTTATTTGTGTCTGACGCTCCGCTGCTGCGCTCCATCACCAGTGCTTCTGCGACTTTACCTCACTGGCGCAGCAGCGAGCGCAGCGCACTCTGCTATGTTTCACAGATCTCTTTGATCTGCTTAAATCGTGAAAAATGAAGCCAGGCAGCAGTTTTTCTGGAGGATTGAGAGGAGATGCAGCTAAAATACAGACAGGACAGGAAAATGGTTGCATAAAAAAATAAAACAAAGTGCTTGAAAAGGAAAATGCAGGTAGATTTATCCCATTACTCATTTGTAACTTTATAAAGCAATAGCTTATATGCATGCAATATTTATTTATTTGATACAATTCTAGTCACCTTCAAAACTTAGTCCCACACCCAGGTCCGTTTCTAGGCGTTTTGGGGGCCAATTCAAAGTCCCCCCCCCCCCCCCCCCCCCCCCCCATATTACCCCGCGGGGGGGGGGGGGTCGCGTAAAAATCTATGTACCCTAGGGGGGGCTTCACCAAAAGTAATTGAGAACCACTGCCTTAATCTAACTGCTGAAATGTCTCCTCAGCCTTCATTAGTGTCTGCAGGAGCGGTTCATCACTAAATCAAACAAATCAGCTGTGTTCATGATCTAAAACATGCAGGAAACATGCTGGAAGCAGATTGCAACACCAGGCATGTCAGCTCCACTTTTCAAAGTCCAACAGGAACAAGACCGGCACTCTGAAGTTGCAAATGTGGTTTTCTGACCACAGAGGGCGGTGGGGGTCTGACTGACATTTCATTAACCCTGTAAAGGGTCATTTTAGCACATACTGGCTCAAGAACATGATTTAAAATATGAAAAAGTTTATTAGTATGGCTTTAAATTGAATTCTGTGGTAAATATCAGCAGCAAAGAGTTTCACCCTGGTACATCCATGTGGTCAAGTTGAACGGTAGTTCTTAACATAAACTAAAACTTTGTTTATAAAATATAGTTCAGATAAACTGGGGAAATTCTGAGAGGATTGTGGTTGTTTAATAACCACAGCATTTCGCTACGGGTCCATTCAGACAGTATTCATGAGCTAAAGAATGTCTCATCTGACTGGACTTTTTATTGCGTAAGATAGTTATCGCTTTTACAGAGAAGCTCTAAAAACACTTTAGTAAGAGTTGTAATGAATCTATTCAGAGCTCTGAGCACAGCTGAAGCACTAAGCTCCACAACATTGTGGATGTAATCTTTGTTGTGTTGTTTTTGTTTGATTTAACCTTTAACAGATAAGGTGGGTTTGATAATAAATTAACTAATAAACAAAGGTTTAGCAAACAATTCAGCCTATAGATCATCTACGTTTTGAGTTATTTTCATCATTTTCGCCCTTTGACTGATGTCCAATGTAATCCCGCCCTCTGAGTCAGCTTCCATGTGTGCTTTCAAAGATAATCCCATCCGACAGCTTTAATTCACCTCCAGATCCGTCCCTGCTAAAGTGGCTCCCCGCAGGTTGCAGTTCTTCAGTTTTGCATTTTTGAGAGTGGCCACACGCAGGTTGATCCCGGTCATCTGGCTCCCTTCCATGTCAACTCCTTTCAAGTTTGCACCTGATAATAAAAGCATAATGGTCAAATGAGATGATAAGCACAGAAGTGTTTCACGTGACAAAAACTGACAAAAAGTTGTGACCTTCCAGATTGGCCTTCAGTCCGGATGGATCTTCAAAGTTGCATCCTTTGAGAGAAGCTCCCTCAGCATTGCAGCAGAGCATCTTAACCCCTTGTAAGTTGGTCCCCTTAAAAACAACAACGCAGGACATGAAGACTAAAACTTAAAAACGACACACAAGAAGCAGGCAGAAAAAGAAAAACACTTGCATCCCTGATGTGAAACCACAAGACTTTTATATTAACATCCACACTCACATCCAGGTTGGCTCCAGAAAGGTCAGCCCGCTCCAGATTGGAACAGCACAGATTAGCATGGGACAGATTGCAGCGGCTAAGATTAGCCATCTTGAAATTGATATAACGCAGATCAAGCCTGGACAGATCAGTACCACTGAAGTTAAGACCCTGGAAATAAGATTAACAGGAGGGAGAATGTTAAACAGAAAACCGAATGTCTTCACTCGGTTGTGTGATGAAACATTCTGGTCAGCTGTACCTGACAGCGGAGCTCTGACTTGGTGGAAGTTGCCAAAAGAAAACGTACAAACTCCTTCCGAGAAATGGGAGAGTGGTCCTCGGGTGGCTGACAGTTCTGTATGGAAAGCAGAAACATGTAAATCATAGTAAATTCTAATTTATCTCATTTTAAGTCATCTGACATTACTTTAATAGATACTTCCAGCTGTTCAGCCAGCTGCTCAATTCCAAAGAACCGAGCCTCCTCCAGGACACCTGGAAGACAATTATGAGGAAGACATCATGTCTCTATCTGTTTGAAGCCCTTTGACTTTTTAAATTTAAGAGATCTGAACATTCCATCTCTCCTCTGAGAACTTACCTCGTACATTTATGCCTTCATTGATTATGAGCTGACCATGTCTCAGATAGTTGAGAATAGGCTCAAAGTATTCAGGGCTGCGGTCAATTAAGTAAGCTCCATGCTCATCTTGTTTATTACCCCAAACATCTGATGCAAACACAAAGGTTGGTTAGAGTCCATTCAGAAAAATAAATGAGTATGTGCTTACATACGTCCCAGTACCTTTTTCACAGAACATGTGAGCAAGCATGCTCTCCGGCTCCTTGCTGACCAAGGTGCTCCTGGACAGGAAGCAGATCATTTCAAACAAATAAAAAAGAAAACATAACAGAATCATTCAGTGCTGTGAAACTAGTGATGTGTCCTTTGAGTCGACGCTTCGAAGCACGCGTCGAGTAATCCAGGGGAGTTTTTTTGTGACGCGCGTATCGAGGCTTGTTTTGGTTACGTATGTAGTGACGTTCGAGGCCTCGCTGGCAGTCCGTTCCACGTGACTGATTCAGGAACTGGCTCGCCGGTTCGTGCGGGATTCGGGGATTCTACATAAAAGGGGCAGCAAAACACAGTTTCCCCTGTCGTATTTTGTTGTGTAATTGTATAGACATTGTAATAAAAGGACAGATTAAGACAATATTTAGAATTTATATACTGCCATCACAAACATTAATTTATTTATTCAGTTTATAAGGGTCACACGACACACCAATATAATCGCTGTGCCTCTTTTACTTAAACCGTCCACTTGATGGAGCAATAGAGCAAAATGAATCATCAAGGTGCCTCCAATCAAGAGTGGAGCAGTTGGATGGAAAGCTTCAGTTCAAAGAGATCGGCTTTCCTGAAGGAATCTCCTCTTAAAAGCCCAAAAATAGTTAACTTTTAGCTAATATTATGTTTTATCGTAAGGTTACTGATATTTCAGAATACTGACCAATTGTTTTATTTAATTCATCAAACCATCCAAAAACGCAGGTGATCTATCTTTTTCTTTCAGCACCATGGACAGGTGGCGATTGTAAATAAAGTGTGTGTTCTCCCCTCTTTTGTTTCTTGTGTAGTCACTGGCTTACTTTCATTAGTTTTCAATGGACTTATTGGTGTAGCTATTAATTGTGTCATGTGTGACAGTGCATCGGTGAATCAAACTATAAACTGCACAGCAGCGAACTGGGCATTGTTCAGCACTTTGGTCAATCTCTGATTGTTTTTAAATGTGCTATACAAATAAAGTTGATTGATTTTTTTCCCCCTCAATGTCACCATACGGGCACCGTACAAAACTTAAATAGAGTTCTAATATAATGAGTGTTTTCAGCACTACTGACACCTCAGATACCTGGTGGTGGTGAAGAGGCGACCACCAATATTCAGGGTTAGCCAGTCCGTGTGTGCTCCATGCTGCCCAGATGTCACTTTGCTTTCATTCTGCGGGTCTGAGCAAAAACAGAGAAATACCTGAAACCATGTTGTTTCTGTTTTATTTACACTACCACCAAAAATACTCACCAATAAATGGATCTCCCTCTGACACATACACGACATCATCATCTCTGTAAAAGACATGTAAACAAATCAAACTCAAATCTCGCGAAACATGAGTTTTCAAATAACAGCTGTGGTCAAATCTTACCGAATTAGGGCAATATCATCTATTAGACCACCTTTTCCATTATATAAACTGGAGGCTTTGATTCCCAGCTTATTGCTCGCTACAGATAATAAATCAGACAAGGTCCCGTACACTGCTACAACCTAAAGAAAATAAAACACTTGTGAAAACATGAGAATATTTTCAAGTGAACTATTAAGTGTGGTAATTCACTTTTAATTACATGATGTTACTGAGAAGTGTTCAGTTTAGGAGCCTGGTTCTGTTCGTTCTGCGGCCCAGAGGCTCCTGCTCTGAACACACGGATTATTTACCTACCTTCCCATTTTTAGAAGTTCCATTGACAAATAAAGTAACTCTTCTCATCCTTTTGTACGCTTTGGTATAAAGAAAATTTCGGCAAAAATATTAAAATTGTTATTTTTCTTCAGGCAGCTAACTCTAAACCAATGAAGCTGCACAGCTAGCTACATCCATCTGACAACAACACGAGACAAAAGATGCATTCAGAGCTCTCCGGGAAAAAAAACTTTGTTTTTTTGACACCCTCCATAAATGCAGGCATGAGACAGATTTTACGCACTGGCCAAAATTTTACTTGAAGTAATATAACTTTAGTTCTGCCGTGATTTTTTTCCGTTAAGATATGAAATACTATAAGTTAATACATCTAAAAAACAAAACAAAAAAACAATTATTTTTTGATGCTGAAAGAAACATTTTGGATGTAATATTAGAAATCATAACCATACATATTTCTTAGGTTTTTGATATAGAAACAGTTTGACAAGTCATGCCACCACTTGCGTTTGAATTCAATACTTAAAAGTTGTTAAATCTGAAATTTCAGACAACAATTGAAGGCAACGTTGTGCTTCAATCAGCAATTGGCTAAAATAGTTCTACGTAATCACGTTTCGTGCGTCAGGCAGAGTTGTTGCTATAATTGCTAAAAGCTACGCTATGCTGTAAAATCCACGTTTTTATGGTTTATTTATGAGTAAAGCTGTTATATATCTTATTAGTGTGAGTTTAAACATCAGATTATCTAATAATTGTATTGTTTTTTAAAAAGTCGGCTTCTAGTTGAAACATTCACAGCTAAATTTTGGCAAAATAAACTCGCATTTAACCTAGAGTTTGAATCACAAGTTTATCTCATGTTTGCTGCTAATTGACGCAATGTCTGCTGAACACCATTGTTCGTGTTGCTCTCATCCCGTCTCTGCTCATCAGACGCTGGAGGAAATGGATTTTGAACGAGGTTTGTATTTTTGATCCAGTATTATTCCTGTGTTCCACTGCAACTCAGAGTTAAAGATTATGTTTGAAGTAGCTGATGTCTAAAGTGTTTAACTCTGGCTTTGGGTAAAGTTTGTTCCTGACGTCATCCCTCTGCAGGTATATGGTCTGCTGCTATGGATGGAGACCTGGACAGGCTCAGGTCCCTTGTTCAGAAGGGCACAGACCCAAATCTGAGAGACTCTGCGGGGTATACAGCTCTGGTGAGTTTGCTCTGACTGAAAATTATTCAACACATACTCTACTCAAGATTGCCATCTCATTACCTGTTTGATCTCAGCACTACGGGAGCCGCAGTGGACACCTTGCTGCATGTGCATTTCTTCTTGAGAATGGTGCGTGTGCCTCACCCCAGACACCAGGTGGAGCCACGCCCCTCCTTCGAGCTGCTTACTGTGGTCACCTGGATGTGGTCAGACTTCTTCTGCAACACAGAGCAGATCCGATGCTCTCTGATGATGATGGCGCATCCCCTTTACATAAAGTACAACTATATAAACAGGATGTGAATGAAACAACTCCACAGAAACAGTTTTACAATGACATAACCAGTGCCTGGTATTGTTTCTGTATTTAATCCCCAAGCAGGCTGCAGAACGGGGTCATAAAGAGGTGTGTCTGCTGCTTCTTGAGCACTGTCCAGCACTGTGCAGCCAGGTCAACAAGAGGCTCCAACTACCTCATCAGCTGGCACAGCAGGGAGACTTGAAAGAGGTTTTGGAACCACCTCAGTGATGATGTACTTGCTGTTTCAGAGCCATGCTGTGTTCCTAAGATTACACAAATGTTGTGAGTTGGGAAAAATAACCAGGTGAACTCCATTTAAATCAGGTTTTTTTCATCTGGACCTGATTTCACTGCCTAATGAAACATAAGGCTGCTCGATTATGAAATTTCTACTCTCAGCTATAAAGCAGAGAAAACCTGCTTTGGAAGCCTGCATGTCCAAGCAGAGAGCCGGTGTAAACAAAATATATTTATTTCAGAGTATTGATGCCTGGGAATAAAATAATATGAGAAAATATTACTGGATACCACACCACAGGAATTTTCAGAGTAACGAATGTGAAAAGTGCATCTTCTGATGTGCATCATACACTGCCAGTGTGTTTTGCCCTTGTTCTGCCATGTCACCCTGACTATAAAAAACACAAGAAGCATGTGAGTTTAGCCTTTAGAGGAAATGCATCATTCAGAAGGCATGGCAAAATAAGAGTGGAATGTGACAAAATAATCCTTTTTCATGTCAGTGACATGTTTTCATTGCCTTTTGAAACCAAATGTTTAGAAATTTATCTCAAGTTTACTGCCTTTGTATTACTTGGATATTTCGGACAACTGTCCAATCATCACACCAACCTCCAGCTGCTGATGGCTACACCATGACCCATCAAAGACAATAAAATCTGTTTTTGTATTTATCGCATCCCTGATTTAAAACTGTCTCAAGAACTGATGGGTCACAGTCCTTTTATTCAAACAACCTTGTATTGTGAACACACTGTAAGAGCTACAAAAATACACAACAAAATATTAAACAGTGTGTTACAGTTAACCTTTTGCCTTTTTTATTCATCATTATTGAATTGTCTTTACCCATAAATGGCTGAAAATTTTAATCATAGAAATCTTTAGTGCTATTCTATTTGATAAAACCATTTAATTTAGACTCTTTTTACCTTGTATGTAACATGAAATCAATTAAAGTACACCATATTGACTACTGTTCAAACATGTCAATTGACTAGGATCAGGGATGTGATTATTTCAGGGCTATTTGTGTTTCTGGCAGTAGGGGGAGCTATTGCTATTAAAAAGTATTTTTGGAGCCTGGAGTTTACCTTTTATGACAACCATCAGAGTGACCTCAGTCACTCATCATAGCACACACTCACAAAAAAATCTAAACTGAACATTTTGTTCATGGTCGTCATTTTTTGTTTTATTTTCCCTCCATAAGTCTGATGGTGGGTCATAATGTTTTGCCTGTGAATGTGTTTTTGTCAGGTTAATTTCTCACAACTGGAAGGATTTATTATTATTATTATTAATATTAATAAAGTAACCATTAGATGTTCTCTTAATTGACTTTGGAGTCCATCCAATTCAAGATGGCCACTTTTACAAGTTATTAGAAACCACGTTTTATTCTAACTATAACTTTTAAACTTAATTTCATGGTAAGAGCCATAACATCATCCTCAAGGGTTCATCAAAATGTCTAATTCAATTTCTCATCATAATGATCTAAAACACTGCAGTGAAGGGCGGTAGGTCGTGCCTTTAAGGGATGACTGGTCTTTAATTTAATTTTCTCTTTGTTTTGAAACTAATAAAAAGTTCTGGAATATTTTTATTAGGAACCTTTTTCAAACGTCAGTTTCTTTTGTCCTGGAACTCTCTGAAAGGATGTATTCATTCTTAAATCATCAAAGCAGTCAAGATTAGAAACATCTTGTGTTCAGATGCAAACGCAACAAAGAAATGTTTCTTTTCTCAGACTGATGGAAATAGACATTTTTTCTGGTGTATTAATTCATAGCGTGTTAAATATGTAACACATGCAGGAGGCAGATACCTCTTCCCCCCACAGCCCTTCAGAGATGTGTGGAGCGTTCCTGCTCTCCTGTCCCTGCAGCCCACGTGAATCCGAACCAACGGCAGGAAAACCTCTGGCAGGAAAACCTCTGGCAGGAAAACCTCTGACTGCAGTCTGAGGAACTTTCATTGGGTCCGCTGGTGGGTGGTGTTTCCAAACTACCATCAAACCACATCCATGCCGTGACTGGAGGGGTGCCTGGCCCACATCTGGAGCTCATTGCCGCTGACGCCACACAGCACAAGGAGATGGGGTTGTTAGGGGGTGTAGATGGGCTGGGGTGGGGTCTTTCAGCTCTGAGGATTTTTTATTTTTTTCCAGGGGGAGCTGTTTATGCTCAGTGACAAGTAGATTTTTGTTCCACAGCTGATGAGCAGTTTTAGCTTTTTTATGTCAGTTTTCTAAATTAAAAAAGAGGAAACTAAAAGTTAGTCCAAAGTATCTGAGGTGACTGCTGCACTGACCATCAGGCCTGCCCACAGTCTCGCTGCCATATTCTATAAACATGATCAAAGTTTATGTTTCAGATTTGTGAGCGGTGAGGTAATGAAAACCCTCTGTGTCACTTGGTAAACCAGGGCAAATGTTGAGGGGCCTCCTTCGTCATTGATCGTTTTTCTCGAGCTGGTTTGAGTTTGTGTGCTGCTTTACCCCTTCATGTGGAAAATGACCATTTTCCCCGTCTTTTTAAAGCGACAGTGCCACTTAACACACTTTTGTTCAAACAAATGTTTAAGGAAAGAGCCCTGGATGGGTTAGATGGCGTTTTTTATGTCTGGCTTTTTCAAGCTTTCGTGAAATGTGAAGACTTGGAAAGGACTGCAGAAGTGGAGGAATTTGGATCGTTTCTGTATTTAGCCAGATTTATTTGGAAAGCAATGAAACTTCCTGGCCCTGGAACCCACTTCCACCATAATGAGCCCAAGTTAAAGCAGGACTGGATGTGATTTGCCTCAAAAATAGAAGGTGGTCTGTGTGCCACCATGCTTGTGTGGAGGGATTTTAGCTCTGTGCCTGGATCTTTAGCAGGTTTTTCTGTGTGCAGATAATAAGCACAGCTTGTCTTCTGTGTGTCCTTATATGAAATATGTTCAAGCTATATAATTTACAGCTTCCCTAATGAATCAACACAAAATAGTATCGTCATAATTTTTCTGTTTCTGAATGGGCCATCTGGAGCTTATCTTTGCTGCGTCCACCTGGATAAAACTAATGCAGGTTTGTGGCGTCCCAGCTGCCTTGGCAGAGCCAGACCTGTCGGAGCTTTCCTGAAGCAATCAGGTAAATGGCTGGCAGATGGGCACGTAGTGAGACAAAAGAGTACCAGACTCTGAAATGGGGAACAGCATCATGTTGTGTATCCTTCACTGGGGAGGTGCTGTGAGGGGAGGGAGGGTGTAATCAAATATATGGGAGTTGATATTCAGAGATGCTGCATAATCCAGTTTGGGCCCACTTCCACTTCAAAGCAGCATGTTGTGTGCTGGTTGATGTGATGTTGCAGATACTTCCAGGTCAGCGGTTGATGAGATCCATGAGTCCAGAAGCTGCCGCCCAGCTCTTCCAGGCAGTCGGTTGTGTGTCTGTGGGAAATGTCAGGCTAATCAGGTGATCCATTGTCAAACCAGCAACAGACAGAACCATGTGAGTTTGGTTTTTTAATCCACAAGGAAGGGCTTTAGACTTGCTGTTTTAAATATTGGGAATGGTCTCAACTCATGCATCTGGCTGAAAATTGCAGGCATCATCCACGACTGCACCTCATGTGTTATTGTGGGCATATCTTATGGGGAAGGTTTATTTTCCCAGATGTTTTTTCTTCCTTGTGCTCTGGAATGAATGGTTTTGTTCTTTTTTTTATTGATTATGGAGATGCAATCTTCTCAAAAGCATTCCCAGGGAAAACAACATAAGCTGTTCCATATGACTTAGCAGAGAATTAATGAAGCCGTTGGACCCATAAATCTGAGTCCACGTTGTTAGAAATCACACTGTAATTGATAATCAGTCAAATTTGCTAAGAAGTGGCCATAAATCGCCCATTTGCCAGCTGGAATTTAAAACCTGATTTTTGATTTCCATAATTCCTCCTTAAATGTGTCGACTGTTTTTATGGATTGAAAATTAAAAACCAAAAACTTGTTGCTCGTTAAATTCAAGCCCTCAGCTCATAAACAACAAGTGTTTGGTGTTAGTGATTTTAAATGAGCATGGTAGACTCTTCTAGACCACATGAATCTAAAAGGTTAAGTTTTACATTGAGGCTTTATTAGGAGAGTGAAATGAGTTTGTGGTCCATTAGCCACAGCTTTCCAACTGACTTTCTAAATCCTCCCAACATCTCCTTTGCTGTACTGGTTTCAGTCCTGGACCACCAACAATCTGTTGCATTTTGTTGGATGTGGACAAACAAATGTTGCATTTACAAATAATTCTACGTTGGTTTATCCTGTTCCTACGTAACATTCTTGTTATTTAGAGACTGTGGCATACCTAAGTGTATGCAAAAACTCAACGTAGCTAAAAAAGTACAAAAATTGTGTTTTGATTTTTTCTTTTGTAATGCAATTTATTGTCAATAATCAGTTCTGTTGTTGGAAAGCCTGACTGGTCACCTTTGTTAAATGGTACAACTTCTGCAGAACGTGCAACAAAACTAAATAAACACACAAGTAGTTCCCACCAAAATTGTGCCAAAATCCTCTCCAATCCTCTCCCATACCTACGACTCAGAAGGTAAAATCATGCTGTGGATTCTGTACTTAAATGATGCTGACTCATCTGACCAGATCCATTGCACAGCCAACGCTAAAACTACATCGGCCACGGTGGCCATACAGTTTACTGTGGACTCTGGTTCATCTGCTTCTATTATATCCAGAAATTAGTATGAGGCATATTTCAGCAGTGATGCCCTGCAGGCTCCACATATTACTTTAGTTACATATTCTCATTCTCCTATACCTGTACTAGGATGTCTTCCTGCCATCGTGTCACATGACAATGCATGTTTCTCTACTAAGCTGTTTGTTGTGGACTCTGGCTCTACGTTACTGGGCATGGATCTCATTAATGGAGTAGGACTACTCTTTTCTGGAACTACTGTTGAAGACATGATGCTTGTGTGGATCTAGAACCAGAGTTTGTCTACAGCTATGACTTCTATATCACCAGCAGATTTTGCATCTGGCTCCTGTGCCATTTTTTCCTGCTTTAAACCCATGTGATTACTGGATTAAAAGCTGGTGGTGTGGGGGTGCACGCACGGCTGCAGGGGAGAGAGAGACAGAGACACAGCATCAGCAGAAGATGTGGTAGAAGCGGTAGACGCGGCAGCAGAAGAGTGAGACTACACAGCTGTTGCAAATGACTGATCAGACCCATTCTACTTATATTTGCAGGAGACAGGCAGAAGGCTACCTTTACTAAAAAGAAGTAACAATAAGATTTATCAGTACAAATGTAAGAAAGAAAAACCATGTTGGATAATGTTGGATTCAGCTATGCATCACATGTGCTGCAGTTTTATTAAAATTTTAATTCAGATCAGAAATATTTTTAGCTGCTTTCCCTGTAGGAAACAACTGGAGCTGAAGCAGAGGTGATGATCAGTCACACCTGAAGCAGTGGAGCAGGCACCTCATTCGCTAAGACGTCCTCCACAATAGTAAACAGCAAAATGGTCCCAGCGGTGGTGACAATACCTCCATTCAGTGTGGCTCACTAGGGAACGCAACACCGATCTGCACGTGTAATTGAACAAGATGGGTACGCTGATGAACTAAGACTCATAGGGGCGCGCTGTTTTTTCTGTCAGCAGGTGCCCAGCACACACTAGCCCATTCATATGCGCATTCCTGTCTCTCTGCTCGCTGCCCAGCGGGTTCCTCACGGCCACTCAGGACAGAGGCTGACACACACAAAGGGTCTTCAATCTGCCTCAGACAACAGCCAGCATAAAGGCCCGGAAAGCCACAACAGCATTATGTCAAAGAGCTGGCTGGGGGTGGTGAGGGGAGCCTGGAGGGGGGCCTTGTGTGGACCAGGGGCACTGCTGATGGATGGATGAGGGCTGGACACAGGCAGCGTATTGGAAGGGCTGCCTGAGGTTTTGGTGCATAAAGGAGGATATTTGTACTTGCTCAGTAACAATGGAATGCAAACACACACAAAAAAGAGCGAGGACAAAAAACACCACATAAGGGGCGATGAAGAAGCTGCGAGGGAAATCGTCATGCAAATCAACAATTATTGTTCACTCTGAGGATTGCATGACTGTGTTTGTTCTTATGCTGATGTGTGGCTTAGCCTGACTTCAGTTTGCTTTTGCATACGGTATTTCTGGCTTTAACAGTGTCCGGCACATTTTCTTACGCTGAAAAGCAACGAGGAAGGATCAGAAATGCTTCGGCTCATCTTGAAACGGCCTGAGCTTTTGTCAGCTGTGTCCAATCAAAGGTTTAACTGACTTAACAACCTACATTGTCCTTCTATAAAGGATCATTTGCATTATTTATTCCTTTGTAGATAATCTGGGAACATTTAGCATTTATTCATCTAATTTGGGGGGGGGGGGTGCTCTGTGTAATTATTAATAAAAAAATAATTGTTTTGACTCCACTTTACAGCCTATTGGTCCAGTCTTATGGGTAGGTAGTGTTTCTGTGTGTTTCTGGAGCTACCACGGCATGTGCGCGTCACAGAATCAGGTTAATAATTAATAGGATGTCTTTCTCCTTCAAATTACCTCCTCAAATAGGTTTGTTGCCTCTATTCTGTAACGTGCAGTAGTGGAAAACACAAATATCTACAGCACATATTTGGAATAAGTCTCTCATGTGCTGCCATAAACTAAGTCTTCGTTTCTCTGGTCAGTTCTTTATTTTATCTCATTAGTTTTGCTGAAGTCTTCTCTTTGAATTTGCTCCACTTTTCTCCCATCAGCAGAAAACAATAAGCAACCAAATGCAAAAACAATCACTACATGCTGTAAATTCAGCTGAAGCTTTGATGCGCTGCCCAGCCCTTTTTTAAATCATTAACAGATCTGTGCAGTTCTGGGGGGAATTCTTTTTTTTATTATTGGTGACAAACAGACGCACATACTGAACGTCACATCTATAAAATATCTAAAGGCCCAACTGCTGTCGCATCAAAGATCTTAGTCGTGTTTTGATGCTGAACTTGTAAGATGTGGCTGATGGCAGCACATGCACATAAAACTCTCACTGCCAGTTTCTCTAATAAGCATGCCTGGTGTTCCTCTGGTATGTAGTATCTGACTGTGAGATTTCCATTCCCATCTGCTTGCAAAGTTCTGAGTCCAACATGGAAGGTTTCAGGTTGATCATACCAGGAATAGGGATGCTAATGGGAAAGTAAAGGCCCATTATTCCTAGACCAAAACCACTTGTTTTGGTTAAATCTTGAAAATAATCATCATCATCATCATCATCATCATCATCATTGTGCAATATGAACTTCATGTTGTGGATAACTCATCTACCATGTGAATCTGTAGCTCAATATCTGCAGTACTGACTGCGTTACAGCCATTTTTCTGGGTTTGCTAAGGTCGATTAGCTGTGGCAGCCATCTTGAATGGGATTAACTCCAAAAGTGAATCAGTTGCAGATGTGCATGCAATGATTGCTTTCTGAGAGTTTCATTAAATTCGCTCAGTGGCTCATAAGGTATTTTAAGGGGTTTAATTCCAACAGTTAAGATTTAAAGGGGACACATTGTGTAAAACTCACCTTTTGCATATTTTTGGGCTACCACATGGGTCTCTACTGCCCCTATAAAAGCTCCAAACAGGAAAAAAAATCCATCCAGCTATTTTCTGTCAGTGTTTTGATTTAATTATGTGCCTAAAACAAGCCATTTGAAAAAGTCCCCTTTGTGACATCACAAACGGGAAATTAGAAAAAAACACCTCTCATGTGCAAGAGAGATCTGCTGCTGGAAAAGCAGCAGCTCTACTCTGATCCCCTCCCAGATATCGGAGCTTCTCAGCGAATACCAGCCTGATTGGGGGATGGTTGGGCGTGGCCAGCTCCAGCTTGTTTTCTTAAAGTGACAGAGCCCAGAAGCGGTTCATTCTGGAAGGTTCTGAAACTGTCACGAATAAAACTGCTGAGATTGTTTTATGTGAGACGGATTTAGTGCAATGAACTTCATAACCCTGTTTGGTATTGACCATAGAACTATTATAACTTAAGAAAAAATGTCAAAATATGTCCCCTTTAAGGAAAGATGTTGCATAAATTGCAGAGCTTTGAGTGTGTGATGTGCATGACTCTTAGATGTCACCACACCAAACTGTAGCTCAATATCTGTAAAATTGACTCAAGTGTGTCAATTTCAAGATTCCAAGATTAGTCAACTCGATGTAGATGTACATGCAATCACTTTACCTCTGTCAGGAAATAATAAAACAAAATAAATATTTAATAAAGTAAGTAGTAAAACTGCACAAGTTCTGTTTTGCAGCCAACTGTAGTTTTAATAACCTAACAAGTAACTAGTCTCACTGTTCATCTTGCTAAGTAGCATGCAAATGCTAAGTAAATGTCTTTTGGAGGTGTATTCATTTCATCACATGCCTCTGCGGTATTGCTGAGACGCTCTTTTATTCCTACTAAGCAGCCAGACCTTCTTGTAATCTTTCAAAGTGCTCTTTAACTAAATTTCATCAGGCCTTCTGAAGGGTTTTCAGACATTGACAGGTTTTCTGGTCACTTTCAGCTGAGTATCTGACCGTTTTCAGAGGAGTATCTGTCTGTTTGACCACCGTTCTCTCAGCTATGAGTCGTTCATGCATCAAGGTATGAATCTGTATTATATTGTTACATGACAGACAAAGAAATCGTGTTTAAAGTAGATCTTTAGCTACTTTGTTATTAATAGTCTGTCTCTAAGACATAAATGGTTGTATTCTTTTCATTCAATCTATAAAAATATCACAGTTTCGTGGTGATTTCCACGAATCATCAGATCTTATTGTAAGTCTTCATATTTCTGGTCAAGCTGCTGTTGTGGTGATTTTCTGTTGCATTTTACCATCATCTGAAGTTTGTTTAGAGGGCTGAGCTACATTCACCTTCATCCTGTAACGTCATCATCCTGTTGGCTGATAGGGGATCGAGGCGGCGCTCGGGTTAAAAACCAATAGAACAGCAATAAAACAATGTTTGTTTTTGTAGACGTCAGGGAGTAAAATGGTGCAACTGTAATAAAATAAAGTAAAGCAAACATTAAAAGCTAGTTGAAGTCTGTCCGTATGTGCAACCCAACACTACCTAAGCTTTTCATGGAGGATGAACGGCTAACACATGTCGAAACACAAATCAGTTTGTTATGCCATTCTTTAATCAAACTACAAAGCTGGGCTTTATGTGTCCCCGCAGCTTCAGCTGTCAGTCATTTGTCAACTACGACTGCAAATCAAAGATCATATACTCTCCAGATATGAACTATGTGTTTGATCTGTCACAGCGAACTTTACATTTGTGCTGAGCTGGCTGACACATTTGAAATGCTAATGCTCTTTGAAATTCTGCCAAATCTTTATGTCTGAACATTAAAGCTTTTTTAATAGCAGCTTTGAACAGGAAGTTGATGAAAGAGCGTGTTTTCTGTGAGAAATAAATATTTTACTTTGCTGAAACCTTGCAAAGAAAACAATGTCATAACACCCACACATTTTTATGTGAATTAAAAAAACTTTTGTCCATAATGAGCGCAGATGTATTAGAATGCCTGAAATGCTCTTTTTTAAAAGATGGATTTTAGAAATATTTATTTTGTTGCATGAAAACTAATCTCCTAAATTGTCTTCTGTTGAGGTCTGATAATCAGGACTGTATTAGTACTGTACTGATTTTGTTTTTCCCTCTTAAAAAGGTACTTCCTGTAGTTGTGGTCCTGGTGTGTGTGTGTGTGTGTGTGTGTGTGTGTGTGTGTGTGTGTGTGTGTGTGTGTGTGTGTGTGTGTGTGTGTGTGTGTGGTGGTTCTCTGCTGGAGAGGCGCCGTGGATGGCAGGGGGAGCCAGGTTCCTTCAAAGCGCAGCAGACCTACGTCAATTTAGAAATCTGACATCTGCAGAAGGGCGGAAACTACGCGGTTTACCTTTCAAATTAAAACCTTCAACAACGCTCATTAATTTTATAGAATAAAGGATTTCAAAAAGAAGAGAAAACACCGCTCATCTGTGTGAAGGTGCTGGATAAGGTATAGAACTTCAAAATGGCAAAAAATCCGCACACTTCTATCTGCAGAGTTTTTTATTCTCAAGCTTTCGGTCAAAAGACCTTCATCAGGAGTTGTTCATGTTCACACCAGTATGATGTGATGATGTATAATAAAGGATTAAAATTGTTTCAATTTGGATCATTTCACTCACTTTTAGAATGTGGAACAAAATATATTCACACAAGTTGCCACATAAACACATTGCTTGTTTTGAATATATTTTTTAGTTGTGATTTTCATGGGAAAGATACAGTTTAAGCTCAATCTATCATTGCAGATGACTGTAATCCACAAATTGAAACTGTGTTTTAAAATTTGGTTAAACTTTACTATTGTGACTCTGGATGTAAAAACATTCAGAGAACTTCAGACAGTAGACATGAAAGTGTGAATTAAAGCTTATGCGAGTTCATGGTCTACGAAAATGTCTGACATTTTGAGCCTGGCAGTGATGCATTCATGAACTGAAGGGGAAAATCAGCTTTCTTTTGTTTTTTTCCAGATAGGTTGATCACAGATTAAGCAATCGTATTGAATTTTGATAACACGTTAATTTTTTGGGCACATCTGTAATAATACTCCATGTTTGTTTTTTATTCCTATTGATGAGAAGGTGCAAGCAAAACAACTGCACTGTGGGATATGTGAAATAAAACGAAATCATTTATTTAAGATATATTTTAAATGATTATCCAATTTAAGTTCTTTGAAGTCAGCCAGCCTCCTGGTCCAGGCTTTTATTTTGTAGTAATAAAGCGGAAGTTGTGCGTGTAGCGTCTGCCGCGTAGCCTGAAGTCTGGAGAATGTTCATACTCAGATTTTAGAGGGGGAGGTTTGCAGCTGTCTGGACTCGCGTTGTGGAAAAGCGTTTCTCCGCCAGGAATGGTCAAAACATTTACCCAATATTCATTTAAAAACGAATTTTTTATCAGCTCATCACTGTGCTTTTGTTTCCTGTTCAATTATCCAGTCCGACTGAGTTTAAGAACTTGATGGTAACAGTTTGAGAACTGGGGACCGTAGTTTTCATCGCGTGTGAGACGTGATAAAGGGATTACCGCAAACCAGCACGCAGGCTCGTTTCTTCGGATCTCATTTAGCCTAGGTAAGATGAAATAAAGTCACCTAAGCGGAGCTCAAAGGAAAAAGCAGAAGTATTTACATGCCGAACACGTATTGACGTTTTAAATCTCTCTTTTCCCCGTGGCTCGACATTCTTTTTCTGTGTGGCAAAAGTAGCCGAAATATGCGCAAACTTTTTAGCTAACCGTGGAGAGCTCGGCGCGTGCGAGCTTCGTTACCGGGCTACAGGTTTACCCTCTCTGGATACACAGTTTGTCCTTTTTTCTGGAACTTTTCCTGCATCCAGCCTCCTCTCTGGACTCTTCCTAGTCTGACCAACACTGGCTGTTTCACAGCTCCCCGCCACAAAGGTGAGCTGCTAGTTTATTCCGTCACTTTTTATTTATTTTGCTTCATTTAATTGTTTGTTTACACGTTTAAGGAGGTAGCCATTTTTTGCCAAGTTAGTGAGTTTATGTTAAAAATTTAAAAAATAGTTGGGGGCAAAATAAGAAAAGTTGTGTCCCTTAAAGTTGGCAAACAATTATTTAATATACTTCTATCATTCGATTGCAAGGTGTTACTCTGATAATGTGTTTTCTTGTTTAACAAATTTATTTTTTCATCCCTTTGAGAAATCAGAGCTTCGTGCGTATGAGAGTAGAACCTCCCCCATGCTTGTAAATGAAAGGGTAAGATTTAAGCAGAAGAAAAGTGTTGCCCCCAGTCCTGTTCTTTGTTAAAGCTGCCTTTTAAAAGCAAATCTGGATAACTCCCCACGTCCAGGAAAATGTCTCGAAAGCACATGACGCCATTTTCCCCTTTAATCTACTACATTTAATTTCATGGACACACACGCCTCTTCTGTATTCTTTAAATTTGTTTACACAATTACAGTCAAATGTGTCTGACACGTTTCATTTACTTTCCAGCTTCAGAGAGACTGAGTAATATTGAGTCCTCACTCAGACACATTAAGGAAAGGCCTGTCTGATGTTCTGTAAACTAATAAATGTTGTGCTATGAAAGGAGAGAGGGGAGATGGGTGGTTAAAAAGAAGGAGCATGTAGGGAGTTCACCAAGGACAAAAAGTTTTTAGTTTTCCTAAACCATAATGAGAAGTGGAGGAAAGTTCTACCCTTTAATTTACCTGGCTGCTCCTGTAGCATTGCTTTGATTATTGTAGTGTTCAAACATTAAGCAATTCATCTATTCCTAAAAAAGTCCACTTGTTACGTATACAAGCACCTGAGTGGCAACATTTTAGGCAGATTTTAAATGTTAGTTTTCGTGTTTGTAGACTGACCTGTCTCATCTACAGAGCGGTACATAGTGTGCTGAAACTGATTCTTTACATTTTAGTGCCTGACAACTGATATCCTGCTTTAGCATGCTGCTGGAGAACCTCCTTTTCAGAGGTTTGTGGCTTTGAGGAAGGGAAGAAGTCAGAGGTGTCTGTTTTTGTGAAAACAGTAGCCTCGGGGAGATGGTCTGATGCTCTTGTGTCCACTGAACTGCAGCCATGTGCAGACTGGCCTGTTGCTGGTGACGGGAATGGACCAAAGTGGAAAGGGTGGATAAACAGAGGTACATAATCAGGGAGCTGAGGAATTTTATGCATGGATGGCAGTGAACAGTGATTATGGTGTGGGCCGTGTTATGGGTTTAGGTCTGTAACCTTTGTCTTTGTATAATGAGAGAAGCTAAATGTGTCGTGCATGTTCTAATCAGTTTAGTATAAGCCTTTATTTGTTAGTTTGGCAGATTTCCAGTGAAGCACTCATTTTTGAGCATTAATTGGGATTCTTATCAGACTTTTAATTGTGTCCCTCATTTGGGAAACCAGTAAAACCAAGGAAATGGGAGTTGATGCTAATTCTGGCTTTATGTTTAAATCTACACAGGAAAAAACATCACATGTAGAATCAGGTGTTTGGCCGCTGAAAGGAAAAATTAAAGTTAATTTCATATTATGGGATTGGTTGTGGTGTATGGGGTTCTTTTAATCTGGATGATTTAGGTTGTCGATCCATTTACTTTGATTCTAAAATAAAAACATGTTCATTTTACCCAGCTAATGGGTGTGCATGAGCTGCTCAGGGGCAAAATAATCAGCTGTGCTGTTTATGATCGTTTTTTGTGGTCCTTGTGAATCACAATGTCTAATTTCAACGGCTTAAAATACAAAATCATTTCCTTTATGATTGGTCTAATTAGCTCAAAGTTATATCTCAACATATAATAATTTTAACTAAATTTTACCCATGCTTTTTGATTATCTCACCAGGAACAAAAATCAATACTTATACTCGGCATTAGCTGCATTTGTGTGTGCATGTGCACATGAAATGACTCAAAAGCCCTCTATGTTTTACTCATGCTCCTGTGGGAGAGAGAAATAACAACACCCTGTCACACAGTTAAAAAAATCCTTTCTCCCCTTACAAATACTGATGTGGTGACGGCTCGTGAGGGGCTGGTCCACTACTCTTTGCGGTTGTGTGACGGCAAAAGCATTTTCTCAAACTCTGACTCACAGCTTACTGAGCAGAGATGACCAAGCTCCTTTATCCCCTTTGGACCCCCTTGACCCGCCTCAGCTGTTGGAACACTAGACCATTCTTGGAAAGTGAAATAGAATTGGTTTTGATGAGAACACAATGACGGTTTCAGAGAGGAACATTCATAAAAGAGATTACCTCCTAAAGGAAATCACAGCTGTGTCTGTGCAGGACTTTATGAGGAATCAGGATAGGGTTTTCTTAACCTAGAGACGACCCTGTTGTTGTTGTTGTTGTACAACATTGGCTGATTTTTTTGTATTTGTTTTCCCTCCATTCACGGGCCATGTATTCCTAGGCTTGAGTTTCTTAAAATCTCATGGGGACAAATGGTTGTGGGGGGTCATTTGGGTTTGGGAAATAAAACCAACTGTTAGGTGATGGATCTCCAAGTGTGAAAATGTTGGCCTGGATGCTCCCTCTGTTGGTGTCCCAGAACAGCCTGTAGTTTTTGGCTAAAACAAATTCTTAAAGGCAGAGGATTGTGATATGCCAGTTATGGCCAAGTGTTAATCTCAGTGGCCAGATGCTCCTGAAGTAATGATTCAAACAGATGTGAATGTGAAGGGTTGTTTTTCATGTCAACATGGATCGTAAACCCATACGGTAGTTAATTAAAAACTCCTGAATATGTTGACCTTCTTTAGATTTCTGTAGTCATTTAAATGTTTGAATAGAAAAGAGCAAGATGGTGTTTTTGTTGTTTTATCACAAGCTATCAGAGCAAGTCTGGTTTTCTGCAGTTTCTTATCTGTGTTTTCTACAAGTCTGCATAAATGCTGAAGTCCCCGCCTTGACCCTTGTAAACATACAGGATATTCTCTTCTTTAGCGGGAGAGGAAACTACTTGCTAACAAAAATATATGCTGCCATACCTGTTTTGAGAATTTATTTTACTGTGTTGCTTTGAACCTAAATTTACTCTTACATGTTAAAGTTTAGTTGCTTTCAGCAAATGGTTTTTTCCTCCTGTTCTAACATGCTTTTCTTTCTACTTGATCCCTAATGAGGCTTTTTTCTTCATTTTTAGCTGTGCACTGTGAATGACGTGCAGCTAATGTCCCGGGGATCTGAATGGAGTTCCAGTCACGTAAAAGCCAACCGTTGTAGCTCCCTCAGCAGGATGCTGATGAGGCCAAGTGTACTTCTGTTTCTGACTTTTTTCGTCCAAATTTTAAGGACCCAGTGTCGGCCTGCTAACACAGATGAAGGTAAGCAGGTGTTATGACTTAATCTGTACAACCTGTTCTTTTTTTGTTGTATTAAATAACCAGAGCTTGTACTTTGCAGTGTCCATGTTCACGTACCACCCCTAATTGCTTGATGTTTTTTCAGCACACTTTACTGCACGAGTTGTTGTTAACATGTGCCTCCTTTTCATTGTAAAATTAGCAAATGGGTTTTTGTACATTTGAGAAAGTTATATACAGCTTTTTCATGGAAAATTTCCAGTTTTGCATCCAGAAGACCTACTGTAAAGGTTTTAGGCTTGTCTGACTGCTACACGAGTTCAGCTCTAAAAAGGGGAAAAGAGGCAGTGAAATCAAATCCTTAAAAATGTGTTTCTTGGAAACTGTCCAGCAGTGTAATAGCTCCCTGGACTTGTGGGTAGATGGGTTTGGATGTTTACGCTCCACGCTCGGAAGTGGAGAACAGCAAAAGAATATCATAAAGTTGAGTATTATAATTGAAGTAATTAAGCAAAAGGGTCTCTCTTGGGCTCTGAGCCCTAAAATAAACTTGGTGTGGTGGTGTTTAAGCCAGTGCTGGGACAGGGAGGAGTAAATGACTCCCATCTGTAGCCTGAAGGCTCCACTACCTACCAGTCTCTGCTTCTCTCTCTCTTTGGAATCAAAAAGGTATTTGTTGTCAAAGAGAGTAGGTAACTGTCATTGAACTATACTACTTTAAACCTTTCCTCAAGGATAGATTTCTGGGGAGAGTGTTTGTTTTCTAAGGTGAGCCATAAATTTCCACCCGGGTGGGGGATGTCTGATGCATTTACACTTCACTCCACCCAGTTCTAGATTGCCAAATGGCCAGGTACTATCTGTGTCCCTCTGCTTTTCCTTCCAACTCCCCCTCTTACTATTTTCCTGGGAATTCTTCACTTTCCCCCGCTTCCCTGCTGGGTGACTGATGGCTTCAGCTGTCAACAAACAATCACAGCAGAGACATTTGTTTGCATTGCTGTTCTCAAGAGTGGAGAGGCAAAATAGTTATATGGAAATGCTTTTGTTTTAAGCATTCTTCATTGTTTTTTGTGTGTGATGCTTGTGTAAGAAAACAAAGTCAAATTTCATCAAGCAAATTTGGTTCATTCACTTCCTTTTGTGGGGGTAGGGATAGGTTCTTTTCTTGGTGGAAATCTTAACTGATATGAGTCAGAGCAGAAGAGCCACTAAAGTTTGGGCCACGCTGTGTTTTTTTGCCACCCTAGGCAAATTCTTTGCCGTGAACAGAATCGTGACAAAAAACAGTGAACGTGAGGATGATTTGCAGGTCTGTGGCAGCTTATTAAACACTCTGACGACCAAATTCAGCCTCCAGCAGTCTTCAAGAAGTGTCAGAAACCCTACGACTTCGCTCTGCAATCGAGCAATGAAAATACACCCAGGATGTGACGCGAAAAACTAATGGCGAGAGTACAGTATGAGAGTATGAAAGAAATGTTTTAAGCTAGACTGTTTTGCAGATTTTCTATTGTAGCTTTAAGTGTGGATCTGTCAAAATCCAGAGTTTGACTCTTGTCAGATGCAAACAGAGGAAAAAGCAACCTCTGCTGACACGAGTATTATTTCTGTATGAGCACAATCAGCACTCGTGTACCCCCCCACCTCTGAGATGTTTTCTGGAGACTGACATTTGTTTTCTTTCTCCTTTTCTTCTGTTGGGACATGACAAAACGTTCTTTTTAGTAATAAAATCGCTACCTAAAAAACAAAAATCCAGCCCAAGCTAAGATGACGTTAGCTCTGTATGTCTGTAGCTTGGAAACATCCAAAAAACAAGATAACTTTCTTCCACATATTAGTGTTAAATTCTTGGTGATTTTTAATGTAGTTATTATATATTTTCATTATTTAATTTAAGTTAAAAATTCGCTTTTGAAATGGAAAGTAACCTTTACACTGAAATGTTTAAAAATGTCTTGTTTTCGTCAGAAGATTGTGTAACTAATGTGGGCTGGTGATGATTAACTTTAAAAAATTAATTGGATGGTTTCAGAAGGATGTGATTTATGGTTCTCTGTAAATTTAATAAACACTTTGCTGAGTGCAGGAGCAACTTATCAGTCTTCTAAAACATCTCCTGACCTAGGAGGGCAGATAAGGAATGCTTGTATTCTTTGAGTGTTATGTATTACTCTTATTTATCAACGCTTGTCTACAAATGATGTCAACTGGAAATTCTTGTGCAATAAGAGCTTGTGATTTTCTTTCTCATAGACAGAGGGGCTAGAAAGAATTGAGACGCGGGTGGTCGTGATTTTATTGTGTTTGTCTGTTAAAGACATAATATGAAGCTGAAGCCTCTTTTATAAAACAATGCCGCCAATTTGCCGCAACGCCGATGCGGCATCAGGGAGCGTTAGGTC
>SSNS01000270.1:731987-789165 GCA_006937985.1 Aphyosemion australe | reverse complement strand
CAGGTTTATAAGAGCTCAGACAGTGGCGGTAATGTTGCGCAATCATGTCAGTTTTATAAGAGATTACGCGATGGCGGCAAAAAGGAGGTATGGGGGCGGTCTCTGCACTGTCGCGGACTTCCGTGTATTTTGGACATAACTTGCTTTTTATTGCGATCGAAGCCGCGCTCCTTAAGTTTTTATTTTAACAACCAGCTACAGGTGTGTGTCCTCCACCATCCCTGTGAGCTGTCAGATGATCTGAGCTGCAGATCTAACGGAGAGAAGCTCCCGGAGCACCGCATCGGTCCAGTTAATCATCTCAGCTGGTTCTGTTTACAAACGTGAAACTTAAGCGCGTGTTTACTTTCATTTTTAACATAGTTCCCGGCCGGAGCGCAGCATTAATTCATCACGTGGTCATGACACCTCCCTCTTTTGCGCCAAGGCTTAATGTGCGTTTATAAGACCGGCGAAGCCGCAATATTACTACCAAGCGTGGCGGCACGGATGCCGCAAAATTCCCGCAATGTGATGCCGCCATGGCGCGTTCATAAGAAACAAGTTGCGGTAATATTACGCTGATTTGCCGGCACGGTGTGTCCTATAAAAAGGGCTTAAATGTAGCAGAGCTCATTTGAATTACACCACAAAACTTGTAGCTTCCATGTGCTAATCCATGCCGATCGTCAGCAGCTCATTTAAGATTGAAAAGGTCCTCTGCTGGAGTGCTTTAGGGAAGGGCACTCTCTTTGAATTTTCTTTTTGGTGCTTGCTAGCATGCATTGTTTTTGGCCTTTTTTTGCTTCCTGCTACTGCTGCCTTTTGTTTCCTATCACCCCCCAACACACACAAACACAAGACCTGATGTGGTGGCAGCAAAGGAAGCTTGACTTTCCTAAAGTCAGCCATTACACCAGCAAGCACAGGAAATCCCAGAAGTCATTCACACTACATATTGCTTCCTATGTTGAAGACCGAGTAGACTGGAGCCAACATTCCTCTTTAGTTGGATTTAACAGGCCCCCTTTATACCCACACTCCTTTAAAACTTAGTGTCCTGCACCAAACTCCTTTCATGAGTTTTGTAATTAGGCTGATTATAAATGATGTCAGTCAGTTTTGATACATGGTTCACTGCACACATGTTGAAGCATTCCAGGTGGTTTTGCTTCTGAAAATGGGCTTTAATCCATTTTAATCCACTTATAGATGCAGGAAGATTAACTGAGATGAAACATCCTCAGTACAGGTGAAGTATGAAAACTCGACCCTCATCTCAAGAGTTTTTTAAAAAGCCCTTTTTATAAGACACATCATGCTGGCAAATCAGCGTAGTATTACAGCAACGGTGTGTCATATGAATGCGCCGTGGTGGCATGATGTTGCAGGAATTTTGCAGCATTCGTGCCACCATGCATGGTAGTAATATTGCCGCAACGCCGGACTTGTGAATGCACATTGCGCCTTGGTGCAATAGAGGGTGGTGTCATGATCACATGGGGAGTTACTGCCGAGCTCCAGCCAGCAACTATATTGAAAATCAAAGTAAACACGGGCATTAGTTTCGCTTTTGTAAACCGAATCAGCTGAGATGGTAAACTGGAGCGATGCACAGCTCCAGGAGCTTCTCTCCATTAGAGCTGGAGCTCAGATCACCATAGGCTGCACGAGGACTGTGGAGGACAGCCGCCTTTAGGAGCGAATTGTCAAAAAACTTAATTTTATTTTTTATTTTTATTTAACCTTTATTTAACCAGATGAGTCGATTGAGAACTCATTCTCATTTACAATGACGATCTGGCCAAGAGGCAGCAGCAACAGACACATAGTTAGCTTTACACAAACAGCTAAGATAAAAAACAGATAAGATAAAAAAATGTAGATAAAGATAACATAAAACAGCTAGACATAAAAACAAAGGACTGTTCTCATATATAATATGTACAAGCCATCAAAACAGACTTAAAACAATCTTTAAGTACTCAGAAGCACGCACATTGATCAGAAACTATTGAATGCAATGAATTATTGAAGGTAGATAATGGAACGTAGGTAGTGAGCTTTAGTGATTTTTGCAGTTCATTCCAGTCATTGGGAGCAGCAAACTGGAATGAGGAGCAGCCAAAGGAGGTGCGAGCTTTGGGAGTAACCATAGATATTAAGTTACTGGAACGTAAAATGCGCTGGTTGTTGGAAGTGATGAGTAATGAGCGAAGATATGACTGTGTTCTACCGATGATTGTTTTGTATATAAATTGATACCAATGTAACAACCTGCGGCTTCGATCGCAATAAAAACCAAGTTATGTTCAAGCTAAATGGAAGTCCTCTACAGCGCATAGACCGCCCCCATACCCCCTTTATGCCGCCATCGCGTACGGTTTTTGTAAAAAGGACACGATTGCGCCACATTACTGCCACTTATAAACGACCAAATGCTCCCTGATGCCGCATCGGTGTTGCAGCAAATTGGCGGCATTGTTTTATAAAAGAGGCTAGTGTGTGTGCATGTAATAGAGTTTAAATAAATATTAGCATATTTATTTACAAAGGTAAAAGTTTAGCTCTAAGATGTTGAATATTGGCGTAGCTTTGACTGCATTTTGTTGTAATTTGTAGTAATGTTAAGAGCTCTAGTCTGAGCACAAATGGTCTTTATGAGTTTTACTTCAGTAAAGCAACACACTCGTTCCACGGGTTTTATGGTCGTTTTATGATGTCTGGAGTCAGATTAAAAGCTGGGATGTTGACACCGGTTTATCAGAGTCATCTCCAGGTTACAAGCAGGAACTGAAAACATACTGAACAGACCCCACACACGATAAAGATGTTGTTTTTGAGACTACATCATGATCACAGTACATTAGCTTTAACCAGTTCATACTTTTAAAAAGCTGCTTGTGAACCCAGAAGGCTCTGTAATTTAAAGGGGCTGTATCATGCCATTTACACCTTCCAGAGCAATGATAGGCACAATATATGATACAATTTTACTGCTGGAAGAAGTTATTTTTGTGAGCCATTACTTCTACCTGGAAATAAGACACTTGAATTTGATTACATCCTGCCTACACCTAGCATCTGAACCCAGTGATCCAGCCAGTCAGTGCGTTTACATGCACATCAGAAAACCGAACTTTTGCCCTAAAAAGACTAACATCGTTTTATTTAAATGCATGTAAACGCGTTAGTCTGGCTGAAGGTGAACTTCTTCTAATCTGGCTGAAGCACCCAGATAATGCGGTAGTTATCTGACTTCATTCTGCATGTAAACGGGTTAGCCGAGCTGGCCTGAGTGGACGCTCGTCTTCCGGAAGTGACGCGGCCGCAGTAGCACTCGTCTGATAATATCACCACCACAACGTAACATGCGTAACAACATCTAACAGTGCAGTACGTACCAATAAGCTGTGCTGCAGCGTTGTTGTTGTCCGTTCTTTCATCCAAGGTGCATATCCCGTTTCAATTCTGTCTCATTTACTCCCGCCAGCATTTGTTTACTATTTGAGTTGCTACAAGCTAACCGGAACAATGCCCGACATGAAAGGGCGCATGTCGCCCCCTACTGTACCGGAGTGGAACGAACTTCATGTGAGAGGTCGGTTTTCTAAAGCACATGTAAACGAGGATAAAGACTCGCAGCTTATTATCATAAGATCGACCTGGATCGACTTAGATGTTGATACTGCCTATGTAAACGCACTGAGTGACAAAAACTGGCAGGGATTCAGACTTTTTTTGTTTGTTTTCTTTAAAATCAGCTCCAGGTTAAAATAAAACATTTACAGTGGTGAACAGCAGCAGGGAGGATTTAAGCTAACGTTCATAAGCTAACTAACACTTAACTTTTGTAAACACCGCTCTCTGTTGGCTCTTCCACACTAGCATCGACTCCACTCCACTCCACTCTGCGCTGCCCGCCCCAGCTTGGCCGGATACCTTCCACACAACCTTAGGAATACAGACGTGATTGAGCACATGGGCGGTCTCCAAAATTGGCGCGACGATATCAGTGATGTTATGTGCGCATCTCCGAGTACGTGGGCAGGGCAAAAGAGCGCAGAGAAGTTCACGGTGTCTCCATTATTAAACAAAGGCAGTCTGAGCAGTCTTGCTTTTGGAGCCTCTCTGACTCTGATATTGCATCCTGATTTGCTGTGTGTCCTGGCAGTGCTGTGTGTGTGCGTGCGTGCACGTGTGTGTGTGTGCATGCATGCTCCAGAGAGACATAAAAAACCCGCTTCAGTCAGAGGCTTTCTCCGCAGTATCCAGAATGATAATGAATCGCGCATGTGCCGAAGTCCCCGCTGGCTGATTCTATCCACCTATCGTAAGCTTTTGTTGGACCAGTTCAGCCCAAAGCAGACAGCCTTGGGAAGAGGGTTGAAAAAAACAACCGGTTGCGCACGGAAAAATAGCCAGGCTATGCTGATGTGGGCACTCGCTACCCTATCTAGGCGGAGCAGAGCCGATGCTAGTGTGGAAGGCCTATAAAATCCCCACCTAGGTGTGCTAAACCTTCCCACAAGTTAACTGGGCTTGAACTAGTAGAAACCAGGCTAAACTGGCATAAAACCAACCTCAGTCACCACTTTCCTCTCTGTTCAATACTCCCATAATTCACTGTTGCCCCACCTAGGTGTGCTACTTCTGACAACTGAGCTGGGCTTGAACTAGTCGAAGCCATGCTAAACATCGCAAAAAACGACAAAAAAAAAAAAACAATCTCGGGCGCTACTGTTTCCTTTGTTCAGTACTGGTTTTGCACACTGTTTACTATGCTTTTGCCGTCCAATATGGTGGACCCACGTGATCTGCTGACGTAGGTGCAAAGGGTCAAGAGCTTAGCAGAGCTTAATGGAAGAAGCAGCTCAGACAGGTAAATGCATGCATGAAGCCAAAAAATGCTTTGGGGGTGTTTTTCATGAGGAAATGACAATATAACATGGTCAAAAGCTCCAAAAGTGGATTTTGTATGATATAGTCCAGTGGTTCTCAAACCTGGTCCTGGAGGGCTGGTATCCAAGATGTTTTAGTGGTTTCTCTTCTCCAACACACTTGATTCAGTGTTTCACCTGTGCAGCAGCTCAACGGGCTCTCCAGAAGCCTGTTAATTACCTGCTGATTGAAATCAGGTGTGTTGAAACGGGGTTAAAACTATAACGTGCTGGATACCGGCCCTCCAGGCCCGGAATTGAGTACCACTGATATAGTCCCTTTAAAACTGTCCACTAAAACGTATATCTACTGTTGAAATTACGGAATTACAATTTTTTTAAAAATCTAAGTTGAGGTTTTAAATCCACCGTTCTTCTTTTTAAATAACTTAAGTCTCACGGTCACTTTTTAAAAATAATTTTTACATAAAAAACCTCAGTTATGATGCGTGTAAACAAAAAAGGGTTGTTCAAAAAGTTGACCCCTTTTTAAAATGTGCTGTATTTTGTCTTTTCATTTTGTTTTTAATTTTTTCATTAATATTTTTTTAACTTGCTTCTTATGCTACACACTCTTTACTTAAACAATGTATTAATGTGGTTGAAGAATAACATTTCAACTAACAATTAGGAAAAGATGCCAAATTTTATGAAAAGAAGTCTCGATTCAGCAGAATATTTTGTTGGGAGAAAATGTGCTTAGACATTTAATTTTTGGTCTTTATTTTAAAAATCCTTTCTGTGGGAAAGAAGTACACGGACTAAAGAATTCCTGTTTTGTTGCTTCACATTTCAGCTTGAGGTTAGCATTATATTTCATAGGCATTACAGGGTCTAAATTAGTATTGTGTTGTTGTCCTACTTCAGTCACTCACTGATGATTATATGCACGATCCTGCAAGCTCTTGTACCTGTTATTTTGTTCTCAGCACCTGATATTTTCCCCTGGAGTTTCTGCTGGTCAGTGTTCATGTGAGTTGAATAAAAGGAAACTACTTTGACCTCTGGCGATACTTTGGCATGGTCTTCTGTCACATCACACAAATGGGAGCCTGCAAAAGCCTAAATACAGCCTCTTGTGTTTTTGTTAAATGTGAGAACACTTTGATTAGAAACATCCTGATTTGTTTGGTTTGCATGTTTTCTTGTATTTGTAACACTTTTCCAATACCTCTGAAAGGTTTTTGTAATGATCCTTTTTATGAGTAATGTATTAATATGGAAGTATCCATAGCTGTATTTACACTCAGGTCAGCTTGGTTTGGCCCTGGTAGGGTAATTGTGATTACATTGGCATTGTCCGTGTGTTGTTTGTGGTGTTTGCCAACCGTTTTTTGGCCCTGCAGTCCATACATCCACGCACACCCACCTATGGACTGATTGGCCGGCTGAAATTTACACCTACCTACTAGTGGGAGCCTCTGAATGGCGGGTAGAATCAGCCAGCGATGGCTTCCCTCGTGCACGATTCATTAGCAGTCGGATGCAGAGGGGTAAACATCTGCTCTGACTGCAGCTCGGACCGGCCGCTTCGGCCACAGGAGTGCAAGCACTGACTGTCTGCTGTGAGCACTCTTGGATGGGAGTGAATGCTCTTCACATAACGATAGCAACCAATAAATTGAATGTTTTGTCAAAAAAATTTAATAACCTCTGAAACATAAAATCCTTGAAAAATATCACCGATCCAAGCCATTGCTGGTCCACTGCCTATATTATTGGCTCATAACCTGTCCATCAAACTCTTCCTCTGAACGTCTCACCCCGCCGCACTGAACACCTTTTCTGTACACCGAACGCTCGTTCTTGGCGAAGCAGCCAAACAGGAAGTGAAGCCAGCTGAGCTGCCTGGTGTTGGTGTCAATCTTGATCACGAAGCGAGTGGGATGAGGTTCGGTTTGTAGCGGTGCTGCGTGTCTGCATGTGTGTGTCGCAAGCTGGTGATATACCATTTTCTGCAGCCCTCAGATTGTTTGACTGGGGGAAACCTGAAGAAGGGGTTGGACCTTTGAATTATTATTTTTCTCCAAATGTAGCTTGCTTGAAAAGCTTTTTCCAAGAATGGTGATGATGCCGTAAATGCTTGTTTAAAGATCATACCAAAAGATGGAGGATATGTTAGCCCTGTTGGAATGCGGGCTCAATAATATTATGGAAAGTCAATGTGAATGTAAGTGGGAACCCAGCATACATGTTTTTTACTTGGTTGATTCTCTTCTAAAGCTAACAGTCAGTGCGTTTAAATATGCATCAGAAAACTGAAGTTTTGCCCTAAAAAGATGTCATTTTTTTAAATGCATGTAAACACGTTAGTCTGGCTGAAGGTAAACTAGTTCTAATTGGGCTGAAACACCCAGATAATGCGGTAGCAATGTGAATTCATTCGGCATGTAAACGGGTTAGCCAAGCTGAACCGATTAGACGGTCGCATTCCGGAAGTGACGCGTCCGCAGAAGCGGTCTTTTGATGTCATTGCTACAAAGTAACACCCGTAACACCATTAAACAGTACGTACCAAATAAGCTGTGCTGCAGCGTTGTTGTTGTCCATTTCTTCGGCCATTGTGCATATCCTGTTTCAATTCCATCTGCTTCACTCCCGCCAGCGTTTGTTTGCTATTTGTGTTGCTACAAGATGACCGCAACAATGGCGACATGAAAGGGCGCATGTTGCCACCTACTGTACCCGAAGGGAACGAACTTCACTTGAGAGGTCTGTTTTCTAATGCACATGTAAACCAGGATAAAGACTACCAGCTTATTACCATATCTACCTGGATCGACTTAGGTGTTGATACTGCACATGTAACCACACTGGCTAACACATTGAGCTCATTGACCCAGTGTGGAAAAGCATTCAGCAGAATACTTGAGCTCATAATACCAACCAAGCACAGACACACCCAATTAATTTCAACTGTGCTAGATGACCAAATACATTGAATGACAAAATCACATTAGACAGACAGCTAAAGAGAAGAGGTCAACTGGAGGTAAAATGCATTTTTAACTGTGACACAAAATTTATAGCAGTTGTTCAAACTTGTGTTTTGATAAAACAACATTGCAGTGAGTTATTTCTGTGCAAGACTGGACAGAAATGCCTCACCTCCAGCTAACTCTTGTTTATGCAAGTTTTACATAAACAATAGCAAAGCACATGTGAATGAGTCATTTTTACTTTTGATCATTTGATTTCAACGTAAAAGAGAAATTGTACTTATTTCTGTGAGAATCCGACATAAAACACCTGACTGGGAGTTTTTTTTAAACATCTTTTTAAATCTGCAGTATGAGTTGGTCGGAGGTTGAATATGTGAAGCTTTATAGATGAGATTAGCTTCCGAGATCCCAAGTACACTTTTTCCTCTTCGTAATGTCACCCCTTTAAATTTTAACAGCTTGATGTAGACGGGGCTAAATGCTGCTGCTTCTTCCTCCCCTACTTTAGTTTTGAGGAGAAAGTTGATCCTACCCCCTGGCCCCTTTTTCCTGCCGGGATTAAGGGCCTGTCAGACATATGTGAGCCAGGAAATACCTTTACTAGGCCCAAGTGGGGTCACCATAGCAACTGGCACTAGAACCTGCCACTGCAGGCCCGCTCTTTAGTCGCTGCTGTGCACATGCTCACTGGCTTGCTCTCCTTGTTTTCTCTCCCCTTGTATTGTTTGAAGTCCTTTGTAGTCATGGTGGGAGGGATTAGTCGGGTTGGATAATGTTGTCCTGATGTTATTCTGTATAGATGTGCTTCCTGTTGTGATCAGGAGGAAGTGTATTAAAACCTGCTTTTGAAAATGGTTCAGAATAATCTTATATTGAGGGATTGTTCACCTTTGTGGTATTTGATAATGTAATTAAGTTTTTGTGTTGATGCCAAAGGGGAAATGTAGAGAATAAAAAAGGATCGACCTGAGAGCTGCCTTAGCAACTTTAGAAGGGCTCCTAGACTAAAACAATAGATCTACCAACTAGACATGAAGCATTTTGTTTTGTTTTTTTCACTAACAAAATGTTTAGACAGAAAATTAATATTTGAACTAGTTTACTCAAAAACATGCTGTGATGGACAGTGTGCCAGCATAATTGGGTTTCCTCCTCCTACCAGTCCGTGTAGTCATTTGGAACAGGGGGCTCAGGTGTCTCTCTTCTTGACACCTTCCCTTTTTTCATTCCTTTAATTGAATCTCACCTTCCTTTCCCAAGTAGCTTCTTGCTGAATACGAAGCCTTGACTAATTTGAGAGGCAGTTTGATTCTGCAGACAGGTTCTGCAGACATGGTTCAAGGAAATCAACAAAGTGCTTTTGTGATCATTTTACAGTGGGGGTACAGTCTTTGCTTATCTGCACACATTTTCAATTTGTGGTAGCATTATACGATTTGTTAATGTTTGGCATTATACAGTCGTTGAATAAAGATTTAAGCTCCCCTTCAAATGTTCTATTTGTGATGGGACTATTGCACCTCAGCATTCTGTTGATATGATAAAAAGGTGCAACGGAGATGAGGTCAAAGTTGATTACCTCTTCAAAGTCTGCTATGATCCAATGGCAGCAGTCAAAGAACCAAATCATTATGTCCTAAAGAAGTAATAGAGTTTCTAACATAATGCTGGCGTGCTTTCAAGGCTCTTGAGCTGGTGATTAAAACCATCATCAAGGTTAAGTGGTGTGTGCTGTTAGGAAATCGGTAACCAGTATCTTGCTTCCTTTGTAGTCCCTGTGGAAGCGGAGCTGTTCACCCTGTTTCTTGGGAATCGCCTGTACCTGAGCTGCTCTCCCAAAGACTCCCTTCACACTGTGAACTGGACCAAAGACCATGCTGCTCTTGTGGATGGAGAACACGCCCACATCCACAACGGCCAGCTGGAGATTGAGGCCGTGGAGCTGACTGACTCTGGCTTGTATGGATGCACCACCTTTGGCAACCACAGTCTGTTCTTTAATGTGTCAGGTAAAAAACTGTAAATGTTTGCTCTGTTTATTTCTTTATTGCACCGCTTCTCATTTAGTTAAAGATGCCCGATTGAATATTTCAAAGTTTTTCCTGTTTATTTTAGTAGTTAAAACAAAAGGGCTGCATTTTTAATAAGCGGGTCATAAATGCCCCTCATCGTTTACTTATCTGTGCTTCAAAATAACTTCCAAGTTAGGAGAGATTCTTTTTGCAAGATTCAAAAACAGGTTTATTGTCACTATTCTGTCCAATTAAGTGAATTTTTACAGTTTTAACTCCTTTTTAAAAAAATTATTTTATAATCTTAAGACCTTTTGTTCATTTATGCTACATCACTGGTGAAACTGTGTGTATATAAAATTGAGTCCCATAATGCTTTTCTGCTCACTAGTTGATATCTTGGCATCATCAGAGGATGATGACGATGAAGAGGAGTCTTCATCAGAAGAAAACAAGCAGTTGGCCAGTCAGAAGCTGATGCGTAAGTGGTCAGATCTCTCACACTACCGATGCTACAGCAGCAAATGCTGATTATTGACTCACCCTAAGGAAGATTGTGAGTAATATTTGGGAACGGTCGGTGATTTCAGAGCTTTATAATTCAATTATAGACCTGCCGTGTGTGGGGGTCACAGCTGGGTGAATGATTTCACTCTGATTCAGACTCTCTCTACTGCCTCAATGATGGCTCTTACATGATTAATGTTCCTGTGGTGATTAATCGTGGTTAACCTTGGATGTGCCCCAATTTGTCTATAGTGTAATTAAAACAGTTTGGCTTTCTCATCTTCGTGCTACTTCCCGCTCAGCCCACAAAGAATCCAGCAGCTGCCAAGCATGAAAAGCACGCTGACCTTGAGTTTGTTCCCCGACTTATCTCTCAATGAAATTTACACACCACAAATGACTTTTGAAGCTGGAGTCTTTAATTAAAGTGTTTGTTTTTAATTAAAAATGTACTGCATTTTAGACTTTAAATATTTTTGCGATGATCATGGTTTTGTATGCATTAGGTTAAGGTCTAATATCCCTTTCAAACGAGTCATTGAATTTTTAAAAAATGGCTAAAAATTGGAATATGAATGTAAATTATTTGCTGCAAGAAATACTTAAAAGTAAGAGAGTGAGGGTGTCCTTAACTAAATTTGAGGTGATTTGTTCAGATGAGTGGGAATAAGACTCACCCCTAAACGTTCAGGGTATTAATCCCCACCACTTGTGGGCATTCTGCTAAAATTTTCTGTTTTTCTAAGAGCATTTTTAAAAAAAAATATATATATATATAATACTTTTTCAGAACTTTTTGTTGGTTTTTAGGTGTTTTATCCAGATAATGCTTTAATAAAAAATCTAAATGTTTTTAAATTCCCTTCATTTCAAACATGTATTTCCCTCTCTTTAATAGCAATGGCTCCACAATGGGCTCATCCAGAGAAAATGGAGAAGAAGCTTCACGCTGTTCCTGCCAGTAAGACGGTGAAGTTTCGATGTCAGGCCAGCGGCAACCCAACTCCCACTCTGAAATGGTTTAAGAACGGGAAGGAGTTTAAGAGAGACCATCGCATTGGAGGCTTCAAGGTAAAAAGAAATATGCTTTGATCATCTGTTCTCCTTATTGACACTTCCAAACGTTTTATCTTATATTTTTAATTATCGAACGATTCTCGGATGTTTCACTACCAATACGAAGAGTCCACATTAGATCACAACCTCCTCCCCTGGAGTAAAACACGGGTGAAAAGGAGAGACAAGTTTCACAGTTGACCTGAGACACAATGCTGTTTGTAACCGTACGCTACCAGAAGGAATGTTGTGCCACAGTTATACCTTTAGGTCGGCAATCCTAGCCATCTGTTTGGATAAGAAAAACAGCTCGCTGTCCTCTTTCTGTGTGACACTGATCATCATTTCTGTAATTACACCCATGCAGTAGTAAATTTACCTCCTGTATCCATAACATGTAATGTGATTACTCTTTGTCTAAGTTTCTTCCTGTTTGCTGGCAGCCTGTATTTATATTTGTAAGGGTTGAAATGATAAAAGATGGATTAGACCATTACCTCGAGTCTACTCTTACCTGATGGGTTGGATCTTTTATGGATTTCTTTACACTGTAGACACTCTAAATGTTACAATTTTAAATATCGTTCAACTGAATTGCTTTTAGGAACTGGACTAAACATTAATTATATACTTTATTTGTTGTTGATTACAAATTTAAGTGATTAAAAGTGTTGGAACCAAGTTAATCCACATGAAACTAAAGGAAATGACATCTAGTGATCGTTTTCTCACAGGTGTGGGATGCATGGTCAGAGTCTAAAAAACAATCCACTCTCTTCCGCACGTCTGCTGTTCCCATCAAGGTGTAGGCTAATCCAGCCTGCTGCCTTTCTTCCCCAGCCTTCTCCCTCCACAGCTGGGACACATTTAGGAGTTTCCTCTCTGCTGCCTGCTGCCCTAGTCCCTGCTAAACCCTCCACCCAGTGAGGCAGCACATCTGTTGGCTGCATCTCTTTATTTATTTATCTGTTTATTTTAAGTGAAAGTGCAAAAGTCTGCATCAAGGGCTAAAAGATGCCTCTCATCTTTCCAACGCTGTTGCTTTTATGACACGGCTTCTATTGTTCCTATCCATACAGAGATGTGCTGGAGTAATGTAGACCACATGCATATGAAGCCAAGCACAACACATCTGGCAGCAGGCAGCTGGACTCCCTCATCACGTATTTTAGCTAAATGAGGGAGACCGTATGGCTCGGTGTGTGTGTATGCATGTTTGATGTTAGCATTGCCTTAGAGGTTCACTGGCTAATCACACACTGCCGGTCTTGGCAGATTTATGGAAGGAAAAATTATAACATCTCTCAGAGAAAAAGAGCCAGACGTCAGTTGGTGCAAATAACACATGTTGAGGCACATGCAGATAAACCACTGTACCCATGTTGTGTCTTTTTTAAAAATCTTTCCCACACAGTAAACCTGATGGTTTTTGTTTTTTCAACATTAGGTCCGTGACCACGTGTGGACCATCATCATGGAATCTGTAGTGCCCTCTGATAAGGGAAACTATACCTGTGTGGTGGAAAACCAGTACGGCAGCATTAATCACACCTACCAGCTGGATGTAGTCGGTAAGACTTAATAATAAGTTTCTCTCTCGTACTTCTTGATCTCGGTTTAATCACCTCATCTAGTTTTGTGCTGGGCCCTGATCAAACGAGATCCAATTGGCTCTGGAACACAGTTTTAATGTCTTTTTGTTTAACTGCCTCTGTGTTTACTTGTTGAGTGATGGATCCATGTTGAGGGGAGAAGTAATTACTCCTCTTAGGTCTGCCCTGTGACTCGCTCTTACACCATTGGCCTTATAAATCAGTCCCACTTCCTCCTTCGTTCCCGTCCCCTGGGCTTTCTCTGGTCCAAGTTGAGATCTAGAGCCTGACGAGTTTTGAGTGTGTTTTAGTTAGATGAAAGTTCTACCACAAGTGCTTACTAACAGCCGAAGGACGTCTCTTGTTGGAAAAGCTTGTGCAGTTGACATCCTTCCAGGGTTTTTGGTTTTAAGGTTGCATTGGAGAGTAATTAGTCATCAAAATGAAGCCACAAGAGCTTAGACTCAATCTTTTGATGTGATACTTAAAACCTATGTACCTCAGCAAGTGCTAAAAAATCCTTAAGCAGCATATAACTTTACTTTTTAAAGCATTTATGCTAAAAACACATTTTAACTACATGTTTAAGTCACCCTCCTTTGCCGCCAGCTCTAGCTAATTTTAGTATCTATCCACGGAGTGACGATTTTATTTGGCTTGTGTTGGACAGTCAGTCAGCCGTATGTATTTTCCAAATGAATGAACACGTGTTTGTCTTTAACAAGTGCCCGCCTCACTGCTCACCAAAAATCAAAACTAACATGGCTGCTCCTTTCTGTTGCGTTTCAGAACGTTCCCCTCACAGACCGATCCTGCAGGCTGGCCTGCCGGCCAATCGCACTGCAGTGGTTGGTAATGACGTGGAGTTTGAGTGCAAGGTGTTTAGCGACCCTCAGCCTCATATTCAGTGGCTAAAACACGTTGAAGTCAACGGGAGCCGAGTGGGACCAGATGGTTTACCCTTTGTCCGCGTTCTGAAGGTAGGAGCTTTCAGACTTTATTATTTGTAAAACAGCTGATTGAAGTTGGATGAGTTTGCTGTCCCTTGTTGTCAATCATTCCTTCATTGCTCAGAACAGCCTGTAAAAATAATCTTTTTTGCTTATATTTTTTAAAATCTCTCTGAGTTATCTAAGATCATGTTCTGTCTTGTCCTGTATATTATGATGTGTTTTTATTTCTAGCATTCGGGGGTCAATAGCTCGGACGCTCAGGTGCTTACGCTCTACAATGTGACTGAGGAGGAGGGCGGAGAGTATATTTGTAAAGTGTCCAATTATATAGGAGAGGCGAATCAGTCAGCCTGGTTGACTGTCATCAAATATGACCCCACAGGTAACCACCACGCCGCGGTACAGGAATGACACAATTGGAGGCGTTTCTAGGACCACCTGGAAAAACTAGTCTTATAACCCGAGACAACCTCAGCTGTTTCTCTCCTCCCTTCCTGCCTTCAATTTCCTTCTCTCCTCAGTGCTCCTGACTGTAAATGACGCTATGGAAAATTCCCAGCAGAGCAGTTGAATGTGTTTAGTCTCAGGTTTATGTTGGACCTACTCTCATTCCTGCCCCATGCCTGTGCTTTGCCCTCCTAATAAGGGCCTCTCCTGCCATCTTCTATTACTTTTGCTTCCTTTCCCTTCAAAGTCCCAGTACACTGCTCACAAACTTGTGTTTTCTTTAATTTCCCCCCTTCTTGTGTCTTCTGCTTAATGTTTATGCACTTTGTGTGTGTGTGTGTGATGTCTGAGTGTGTGCTGCTCTGCTGTGGAGGTTTCCATGCCCATCTCTTGCATGTTGAGATGAGATGAGAGGTATTTTACGTGGTGATGGTTTGACCCAATGTGAAGTTTAGCTGTGTAGACTCAACCTGACCATGTTTTTTTCCACTAACAGATACCAGAGGGCTCTTCCTGACAGAGTCCTCTGAGGGGTTTCTTGGTGTATTACCTTTTGGGCAGATGGTGTTGGACTGAGGGGGAGAACGCTCCTCCAGTCTCTTTCTTTGTCAGAATTCTTTACTCATGGTCCCATTTTCTTCTTGGGCCTTGTTGGGTCTACTTCCTTTATTTTCTAGACTGCTGGCCTTAACACCACGGACAAGGAAATGGAAGTCCTTCATCTGAGAAATGTGTCTTTTGATGACGCTGGGGAGTATACCTGCTTGGCGGGCAATTCTATCGGGTACTCTCATCACACTGCATGGTTGACCGTTTTGGAAGGTATCAGTGGTTCTGTCTCCTACATTTCACTATTTCCCTCTTTCCAACCCAAGCCTGGCTGTCCGTCTTCACTTTCACCAGAAAGAAGTGCTTTATGACTGCTTTTCTGGTGGAAAAAATATGTGAGCGGAAGCCAGGGCACATTACAAGTACTAAACCTCCCCCTGTCTTTAAGCTCAGCATGGCTCCTGCTCCATCTTAATTCTCAAGATGGAGCAGAGTGCAAGATATGCTCTGCTGTTTCTTCAATCAAATCAGCAAATGCCAAACAGCCCAAGAGCAATCCAGGTTTTTTAAAAGCAAAAACATCTCAGCCACATGGCTGATATTTACAGCTGGTTTGTTTGGCAGCTCTGATCACGTTTCACTTTGAACTGTCTCTTCCTTTCTGCTCTTTAATGGGTGTTTGCATTGAAATTGGTACAAAGCTGATTTTATTTGACAAGCACTACAAATGACACATATTGATGATGTCATTTCTTGCTGTGAGCACAGTGGCTGACTTTGATAATTGGCTTGCTGCAGAGGATGTGTCTCATTCCTGGGGATATGGGAATGGACACTTCCCCAATTATCAAGCCGCTTGTCAGTCTGCCTTTTCACTCAGGTGTTCGTCACTGATGTTTGTTAGAGGTTTCCACTTCAGGTGGTATACTTGGTTTGGGATGCACTCAACACAGAGCCTTTCCAGAACAAATTTTAGAAGTTATTTGTGTCACTTGTATAAAATAGAATTTTTCTTTTGTAATGTATGGTGCAGGAGTTAGATTTCACTAATGATCTGTGGAGCTATGTTGTACGGGCACGTTTCCCTTCTGGTAGGGTCTCCCATGATAAATTGGTCCTAGATGAAGGATGAGATAAAGTGCAGTGACCAATCATGAGTGTAGTACAAGAGTGTCCAGCCTGGAGGGTTACCAGGGTCCCACCCTGAAGCCAGGTCTGGTGTTGGGGCCTGTGTGTGAGCACCTGGTGACTGGACTTTTGCCCAGTAGTTATGAGAGATGCTGACCTCAGTGTGGGAATGCTACGAGGGGCTCCTCAAATCTCACAATGCATATTCCAGTGAGGAACCAAAGCCGTGGCATCAAAGGATGGGTGGATCAACCTCTGGAGTAGAAGTTGATGAGGTAGAAGAGATCCTTCATTGTTATCTCAAGGCTATGGATGCTGTAGAATTTTATGGATGGATGGATTTTATTGGTTGACATGCCTGTGCGTTTTTGTGGTGGTGGTGGTGGTGGTGCCCATTTTTAAGAAAGGGTACCAGGGTGTGTGTTCCAACTATAGAGGGTTCACACTCCTCAGCCAGGACAGGGGGTTCTGGTCAATAGGCAATAGTGGCAGAGAACTTAAGAAGGAACCCTATAAATAGACCATTTAGCATTTAGAAAGATTATATCACCAGGCTGGCCAAGGAACACCTTGGGGTTCCACTGGTGGAGCAGGTGGACGCTGATGTGGAGTGTCCAGTTTGGACCTCTCTGCTATGGCTGCTACCCAAACGACCCGGATAAGCATCCAAAACAAACGAGTTGGCTGAAACGGAGGCTAAAGCTAGCTCACTCCCCTCCTGTTCTAATCACTTGATTTTTCAGAGTTGTCACATTCTCCTGAGGTTTCGGTTTAGCGTTCGCTGACAGAAATGATTAAATGTTTGGTTTTCCAAATCATAGACACCGTTTAGAAATTGTTCTGCTACAAATGCTCTAAATCAGTGGTCCTGGAGAGCCGGTATCCAGCATGTTTTTGTTGTTCCTCTGCTCCAACACACCTAATTCAGTGGTTGAATCACCTGTTCAGCAGCTCATCAAGCTCTGCAGAAGCCTTTTAATCACCTGCTGGTTGAAATCAGGTGTGTTGAAGCAGAGTTAAAGCTAAAACATGCTGGATACCGGCTCTCCAGGACCAGGACCACTGCTCTAAATGTTCACACATAACTGATAGACACAATAAGTATTGAAATGTTAGTAGCTTTTACTTGCATCCATTAAAATCTTGCACTGACGAGTGTGCTCCAGCTCCATTCTTCTCTACAATTTCACGTCCCTCAGCTGTTCTCAGTAGAATGATGTGCAGAGGACCTCTACTTTAGTGTTCTGCAACAAAATGTGTGTTGAGTACAATCTCCCTGCATCACACCACTGACAGGACAGGCTGCTGCAGTCCTCTTTATTGTGAACATATTTGTAATGTTTAATGTCCAAATCTGCGATTTCATCTGTTTTCAGCCTCTTAGAAGTCACGGGGCTCTTCAACAGCCACATCTTATTTGCTAGAATTTTTTAAGGCACTGTTGAGCTGCATCGTCTTTCGTTGGAATTTTTCAGAAAAAGAATAAAAAGTAGTATCATCATGACCCTGAAAAGTTTTATAAACATTAGTCAGTGAAAGTTTAGACAATTTGTCTGGAACTGGTGTCTGAGAGTTGTTTCCTGTGGACAAGGCTGCTTCCCAAACCAAACTATATCCCAAACATTTTTACCTTGAAACGTGGAATCGATTACACTCCTTCCTCTGGTTTGTATAAATGTGGGTGTTTTGATTAAGTGGGAGGAAATAAACAAGACCTGAATTTGTACCATACATTTATTATTGGCATTAATGTATTTTCTGAAATTTCCACTTAAGCGTACCAATACAAACACAGTTTCATTAGAGCAACTTCAAATTACATCTCACTGAAGTGAGACCTGATCAGATTTTGGATTCACTGAGTCTAGCATTGAGTTCATTTTTGAAGTATGTGGAAAAAAATATGTCAAGTATTGAAATTTTGTCTAAATGTCAGATCCTTGGAACTTAAAATATTTCTATACCAATCACCTCAGTGCATGAACAGAAATAGTACTCTTGTACTGCTGAACAAATGACTCAAACAGTTAACTACTAGAGGTACTTGTCCCTGTCATGTCTGCACTAACCTGTAAAGACTCTAAGGACTAGGATGGTGTACCACACAGAAATGGCTGAGGTGATTGGTAGTTGTTATTCCAAAAGGCTCTGACTGTTAGGCATAGCTCTGTGTGTGTGTGTGTGTGTGTTTTTCTGACCCTTGCCTCACCCTTCCCTGCCTCCCATCCAGCAGCCACACCGTACCCCCCTGCCAGCCACACCTACCTGGAGGTGGTAATTTACTGTGTGGGCTTCTTCTTCATCTTCGTCATGATTACCGTCGCAATTATTGTGAAGATGCGCAGCACCTCAAAGAAGAGCGACTTCAACAGTCAGCTGGCTGTCCACAAGCTGGCCAAAAGCATCCCACTGCGCAGACAGGTAACAGAAAGTAGATAGGGGGTTTGCCATATTTATACTTTCTAATCTTTCTCCCCTTCTGTTTTTATAAATGCAATACTTGTTAAAATTTGACTTGAGCTGGTTTTGCTGCTGTCGTCGTGACAGAAGCACGTTGTTTTTAGGGTTATTGAAAGTCTTTACATCAGGTGAGTATCTGAGGAGTGCTACAACTCCAGACCACATCAGTGTTTTTACTGGTTCATATTTATTCATGTTCATGTGATCGTTTCTTTTTTATTGGTGCACTTCTGGCCAGGTAAACTCATTCAGCCAGTGTCTGTTCCACTTTGAGAGGAGTAATGTCACTCTCTCTTACCTCAGGTGTCTGTGGACTCCAGCTCCTCCATCCATTCAGGAGTGATGCTGGTGCGTCCCTCCCGCCTGTCCTCCAGTGGTACTCCAATGCTGTCAGGAGTATCAGAATATGAACTACCCCAGGATCCCCGCTGGGAGCTTCCCAGGGACAAGTATGTCTTTGATGAAACCTTCGGAGATCACATCAGAATCTTAAGCCTTAATTCACAGCTTCTGTGGAACGTAAACATATAATTAACACAAGCATGCTTGTCCACCTAAAGGCTAACAGCAATGAGGTGATTAGGTTTCTAATCAGCTCTTCAGAGGAATTTCAGTAAAACTGTTTAAATTGTCCTCCTGTTTTGATAACTCAGATGAATTTGATAATTCTTAGTTGGTGTGCTACAACTTGGGTTTCAGCAGTCACTATATGAGAATCAATCAGGGGAGGAGGGGATTCATCTTGTTCACAAACGATCTTTGTTTTAGCGTGTCAGTCACTTGTCGTCATTTGACCAATCACAATTGCGGAAAAAGACGCTTTGGCAGCACCTCTCTCGCACGTCGCTTACACAATGAGTGATGACCTCCGTTGTTTCACTTTCAACATCTTCGCAGCGGCTTTGAGCTTAAAGTTTTTCACACCTTCCGAGTTTGCAGGTATGATTATTAGAGTAATGGCTATGTCATTTCCTGCCATGTTTGTAAATATTAATGTGTGAATCGAATTGAAATCAAAATTTCCTGAAACGGTTTAGCCCCAGTCTGAAAGCTGTTGCTTTAACAGATTGATGAATCTCATGGCTAATAAATAGTTAAGTTCACTCTGTAAAGTTAAAATTGAAACTGCTGTGTAGGTCTGTAGCTTCTGAGTGACTTGACTGCTGGTGTTCACAGACTTGTTCTGGGGAAACCTCTGGGTGAAGGCTGCTTCGGTCAGGTGGTGATGGGGGAGGCACTCGGCATGGACAAGGAGAAGCCAAACCGCGTGACCAAGGTTGCGGTGAAAATGTTGAAATGTAAGTAAAGAGATTTTTCTAAAAACTTAGTGCACATTAAACCTTTCTGTGGTGGATGCTGAGGTGGATTTTCACAGGGATGAAACTCTTCAGGGTAAAAATGGTTTAAGGGGAGCATCAGGTCAAGAGTTCAGTCACAATAACAGCTCGAACTGGGATGAGCCATTTCCTCTGTTGGGTTCCTGCCATTGAGCAAATGAGAGAGTAGAGTAAAAATTTATGAGAACCCTTGACATCCCTTATAAAACTGTGTTCATTAAACTGCACCGAGGAGTAAAGATGGAGGGAAGGTAGCATTTACTGTCTTGTGCTTAAAGTGATTTTTCCACAGGGTGCATTCTAACACACCCACACACACACGTCTGTTCCTTAACAGCTTCAGTGTTGGTCTTCTCGCCATCAGGGCAGAGAATAATTATCTTAATATGAGGCTGTTTTCTGCTTTTTCCAGCTGATGCCACAGAGAAAGACCTGTCAGACTTGATCTCAGAGATGGAGATGATGAAGATCATTGGGAAGCACAAGAACATCATTAATCTGCTGGGAGCTTGCACACAGGATGGTAGGATAAGACAGGCAGGAGCCTGATACTGACCCACTCCGGTCAGCCTAGACCAACACACACACTCACACACACACACACTGTTGTCCCTCAGACAAGAGAGCTGCTGTGAGCCTAACTTTGGGGGATGTGTAGGAAAGCATGCATAAATGATTCTGACACCAGTTTCCAAGCTCGCAGCTTGAATCAACCACAGCTGCGGTCGTTTCTCCAAACATCCTGATTTAAAAAAAACCTAGAGAGAACCTAATGACTTGTACATTATGGCAACACAAGGTTTATATTATTCTACTCTGTTGATGTTCTTCTCTGACAGGATTTGGATTAGAATAAAGCATCTGCTAGTAAGTCTTAGTGCTGTAGTTCTGACATCTTTTAACTCGTTGATCTGTGAACCCTGCTTGATGAGAGCTGCGTTCATCTCAGTTATAACTGTTGTGTGTTTTAATATCACCCGGGGACATTTATATATGTCTATAATGAAGTATAACATCTGTCTACAGCTGTGTTTACATCCAGTCAGCATTTCACAAACATGCTGTTTACAACAGCTTCTACAAACAACACTAGTGTTATTAATTCTGCTCTTCTCTGTAAACGTCCCTCCTTCAGATCGTGTAGATTCTTGTTTTATCTGCACTGTAAAGACATTCCTGTAGCTCAGGTTAAAGTAACAGCAGAACAAAGCTGCATAAAAAACACATTTAAATGGTTTCTTTTCCTATGATTTTAGGTCCGCTGTATGTGATAGTTGAATATGCATCCAAGGGCAACCTGAGGGAGTACTTGCGAGCCCGACGCCCTCCAGGCATGGAGTACTGTTACAACCCAGACCAGGTTCCTGTTGAGAACATGTCCATCAAAGACCTGGTGTCCTGTGCTTACCAAGTGGCTCGAGGCATGGAGTATTTAGCGTCTAAAAAGGTAACAAAATACAACTGATGGACCAGTTTGTGAATATTTGATCCATTTAAGCACCAGTCCTGTGGTTTGGGTTCTGTCTTCATAACGTGTTGTTTTTGTTTGTTTTGTTCAGTGCATTCACAGAGATCTCGCTGCTCGCAATGTTTTGGTAACAGAAGACAATGTAATGAAAATAGCTGACTTTGGCCTGGCTAGAGACATCCACCACATTGACTATTACAAGAAGACCACCAATGTGAGTCTTCTAGAAAAAAATGTTTTGGTGTAAATTTCCGACTCTGGGAGAGCATGACCAAACCGTAACACACACATTCTTTACACAGGGCCGTTTACCTGTCAAGTGGATGGCTCCTGAGGCACTGTTTGACCGGATATACACACACCAAAGTGATGTGTGAGTATATTGAGTCACTCGATCAGTTCATTGTTGGTGAAGTGTGAGAAAACAGAAAATCAACACATCCCTAATTGTCTTCAGCTGGTCGTTTGGGGTGCTGCTTTGGGAGATCTTTACCCTGGGAGGCTCCCCGTACCCAGGTGTACCTGTGGAGGAGTTGTTCAAGCTGCTAAAGGAAGGTCACCGAATGGACAAGCCTTCAACGTGCACTCACGAACTGTAAGACTCTCAGCAGTTTTTCTTCTGTCCAAATTTGGTTCAGTCTGTGAAACCTGACAATATATCTCCCCTAACTTAGAACACACACCGCATTCTGAGTCCAAACAGTTGGCATTAATATTTACTTTACCCATGCTGTTGTGTATCAGAGGAATTCCAGGTGCTTGGCAACATAGTAATGTTTCCTGACAGTGTTTGTGTGATGACCAAGGAAATGAAAATGCTCAGCATTCATGGAGCTCCAGCTGGAACATATTGTTCCGTTTTAGTTGCGTCACCCACCCTCAAAGACTGGATGTGTGTTTTTGGATGTTAGTTCGGAAAGTTTAGCATCCCGGGAAGAAGAGGTTTGATATTTGACAGATTATTGCTGAGTTTGATGCAGAATCCTATAACCTCTGCAGGTATATGATGATGAGGGACTGCTGGCATGCGGTACCCTCCCAGAGACCCACATTCAAGCAGCTGGTAGAGGACCTGGATCGGTGTCTTGCCATGACATCCAATCAGGTCAGTTTGCCTCTTTTCAGTCACCAGGGAAGCACAACGGCATATCAGGGCAACAGATCCTTTATAGTGTTCAGATGAAGTTTGATTTCTTGTCCTGTTTCTCTTTACAGGAATATTTGGAGCTCTCTGTGCCTCTGGATCAATATTCTCCTGGCTACCCTGAAACCCGGTGCTCTACCTGCTCCTCTGGCGAGGACTCTGTTTTCTCCCATGACGCTGGAGCGGAGGAGCCCTGTCTGCCAAAGTTCCCTCCTCACTCCAACGGGGCAGCCATTAAGAAACGTTGAGACCTCATTTTTATTCAGACAAACATTGACATTTCCTCCGCTCCCTGCCTCATGGGGTTGGACTTGTCCCCACATTCCCAGAGATGAAGCTAAGGAACACTGATCTTCTTTAAGAGGAGTTTGGAGACCCAGGACAGAACTGGTTGGATCACATGGACTGCTGATGTGCAGCCGTTTCCTGCTTTCTGGTGGCAGTGATGTTTACGGGACACTTTGTGCTAACGGTTTGTTACAGTGTCAGAAAAAAAAAAAAGGTTAAACTCACACTTTTCTTTTTGCTTTGGGCATTCCAGTGTTTGGTCAGGAGAATCACAAAGACCGGCAGGTCTGTTTTTAGTCTTCATTTATTCTGTTTGAGGTCATTTCATCAGTAAATACAAACATAAACGTGTTTCTGGACCAAATTCAGAGAATACACTACAGAGACGTGTTCAGCATCATGGTCCACTGCATCACTCACTCTCCATTTGTAAATACAGTTAGAAGATAAAATATGAATTATATATTTACAATGTACTCCTGTTTTTGACTATAATTGATTTATTGTCTTTTGTACAAGGACGCTACGGTTTGATTTATTTTCTAAAATAGTTCATAGGGGCAGTTGTTACACGAGGGTTTTTTTAAAGGTTGCTAAGGATTATGTGCCCGCTTGTTTTGTTTTCCCACTGTTTCACTGCATCAATTCCCCCAAATTGACTGGATGATCATTAATGAAAAGTGTATATATAATATATATATTTTGGCTAAGATTTTTTTTTTAACTGTTTTGACAAATCTTGTAACGCTACGTAACGGTTTGTGTGGTTTTTCCACAGCGGGGAGAATTGAACGTGTGTAAAAACGTCTCATCTCGTTCAAGATGGTTTTATCCTTGAGAATGGTCACAGCTGTAAATATTGTACACCACGCTTTCATGTGATGAACTGTAAAAGCCTCAGCAGGAGTTACGTTTGCTTCTGTCTGACAAAGGGTTGCAGAACACGTATGTCATCGTAAACAGGACTACATTAAATAAAATGTTATTGATAAACAAGCCAAGCTTTCAGATTGTGAACCTAACTCCATAAACTGGTCAATAAATATCAAGATTTTAATGCTTGTGATGTTAAATTTATGGAGATGAAACGACAGGCTTTTCAATCTCCCATCTCCTTAACGTGGGTTGCTGGGGTCTGATTAGATATGATAATGTGCTGCTGACATCAGAAGAAAAGTTGGCGAGTGCAAAGAACCACAGCTGGCCATAAACGTGTGATTTATGACCGCGTGAATGTCCTGGCAAGTGCATCCATCAGCTGCACCAACCTCTGTGCCCACCTCTGCCTCTGGCTTCCTGCCATCGGCTGATGCATCACCTGGATTGCAGTCGCCATGCAACAAGCTGATATCACCCTCAACCCGTTTTTAAAGGGAGCTGGGTCACCTGTTGGTGAGTGTTACAGCAAACAGGGATGAGCCGTTTATTCATATCAGTGTTATTTAAACACAAATGCTGCAACAGACTTACGATTTCAAACCTATGCAATTATTCTTTTTCAGTTTTTAGGAGCAATATGAGAATCTCCTGGAGACGAGCAGCAATAGTCTCATCTGTGTGCTGTGGTTGAGGTGATGAAGAGCTGTTATTAAGAATAGAAAGGGCAGGCGAGGTCATGTTTTATAACCTGCTAATGGGGCAGAGGTGCTATTAGGTGGAGGCTATTATCACTTCTGACAGATGGCACAGGAAGAGTTTGGTATATCAACAGTTTTACGTTCAGCTGTGATTCATGAAGCCTCCGCTCTGACGTGGACCGTGTTTGTCACCGGTTATGAAAGAAAAATAAGACTATCTAAAAAGTTTCTTATCCAGAGCGAGGCGAGACGGGAGCTGTTTTTAAGTGATGGGAATGTAAATTGATTTGGGAATACAGGAATTACAACTATCCATCTTTAATTGGCATGTTTACACCCCAGTGACACCAGTACACAATACCAGTCAACTAGATTCCTAAGGGTTGATGTGAGATCAGATTAAATATTTGTCTTCTGAAACCAGGAAAACATGTTTACATTTGAGTCGTTCAAACGGATCTCGATTCATAAAATGAGGTCGTTTGGTTTAAACTTTGTTTTGTTTACTTGTGGGAAATCAAAAAAGGAAAAGAAAACTGGTTTGGAATTTCTGCAAACGCTTGATGAATTAAAAATTTTTAGCTAACAAAAGCAAAACCTTTGCAGCTCTGTTGCTTGACTGATGGATTATAAGGAGTATAGACAAAATAAACCCAACTGAGATTATTTGCGAGCGTGTGTTCATATGTACGACAGGAAGGATCCATCACTTCATAGAGGAAAAAATACAAATAATCTACCACTCTGACCTCTGACAGGTGAAATTAAAAACATTAATCATCTTATTAGTCACACCTGTCTGGGTGAACGTTCTGTCCTTGAATCTTGCACACGTGTGAGGGTTTGACTGCTGCAGCTCTTGGAGGACGTTCCTGGTCAGAAGCAGCTTACAAAGTAGGATCTGTTAGCTTTAACAAAACAATTAAAACACGCATCAGTTTGTTTTACACAACAGACCAGTTTTTATGCACAGCTAGACCCGTGTGCACCACAGGAAGTAAATGCATATCAATATTAGAGCAGATACTAACCTATTAGAAGCTTGGTCACAATAATCATATTTTGTTTTACATTAAGGTTGATCGTGTGCATTACCAGACCAGTGAAGGTGTAGCAATAGGAAGCAGGAAGAATAAAAGCAGATGGGAAAATTTTTTCTGACAATTTGTTTTCAATATGCCTCCGCCAATCTGAACAGACTCTTGTGTAGACTTTTGAGAAAAAGTTTGAATTAAACTTTTTCTAAACCTGAGTCACGCACCTGGGATTATGGTAGAAGAAGCTGCATTCAGTGGTCACGTATCTTAAAATATCACTGTGCTAAATCTTTTTCATTATAATAAAATCTTTTTTGCCAAATTGAATTTGAGTCTTTTTTCACTTCAGTTTGAGTTTTAATTCTGCAGTTAGTTTACAGCACAAGGATCGTTTGCCTTTGAAAGGCTGGCGTACTTCACATTTTGGAAACATTCAAGAGAAAATGAAAACAACACAATCTGGAAATGTTTTTTAAAGTTACTAAAAAACACTGAACCTAAACACTTGTCCTATTGGATGAATCGCTTTGTGCTTTTTCCACCAGTATCATTACCGTGTGTGTGTGTGTGAGAGAGAGAGAGAGAGAGAGAGAGAGAGAGAGAGAGAGAGAGCGAGAATGCCCTTCAACTTCCTGTCATCCCTGTAAAAGAGACATGTCATCAGTGGGGACATTTCTCAGGTCGTTGACAGATCATATCAAGTGTGTGTGTGTGTGTGTCCGTTTGTTTATGTGCACGTTTGCTCACCAATAAACAGATAATTTATGGAGAGTTTAATGCAGGAGTTCTGTCATTGGACATGAAAAGACACAAAGGAAAGATGACTGCAGCAACTTATGTCATTCTGGCCGGTGTCCATGAGGAAGGTGAAGGAGATAACGTCTCTCGTCCCAGCATCTCTCTCTCTCTCTCTCTCTCTGCCAAGTTCATAAAAAGAGAGCTTAGACATTAGGAGTGTGGGTAACCACAGCAGACAGTCTTAGATCAACAGCACCACAGATTGCTGATTTCAAAATGAAGACGGAATGTTAATTTTCTGTTGTTAGCTCCCTCCGACAGACTCCCCGCCCTTGTTAACTATAGCCAGGATGATGCACAGCTGTTTTGGGTCTAAATGTGGCCGCTGTGGTCTGGGGTGCATTTTTCTCTTTTGCTGCGGAGCAGAATATGTCATGCTCTAATAAAAGATGTGGATCTTTTTGTATACAAATGTCAGAATCTTGGTACTGAACCTTCTGTTGGCCTCATGGAGAAGAGGGGACAGCTGGTGTCCTCTCCTGAGCTCTTCTCTTTGGTAGTTGACATCTCCACAGAGGACCTGGGCTCCTGTTGGTGAGAAGACCGTCTGGATGACAGCTCTCTGGTGCCCTGGTGGCTCTACGGGACGGGCCTGACAGGGGGTGAGGCTGGGGCTTGCCCTGCCACTCACTATGCTGCCTTCCTATACATCAAATACATAAACAAGGTTGCATTTCATTTTCCACAGAGCAGAACGTTGGGCTGCACCTTTCAGTAAACGTTCACTCATCACAAACAGGAAGCTGGTTTTATTCTTCCAGGGTGGAACATCAGAGATTTTTAAATACAAGAATCAGGGTTATTGTTACTTTCCTCTCTTCAACACAAGGTCAGATATTCACTGAAATCTTTTCATAGCTAAAAGGTCAAAATCAAGGTCAAGGCTTGTTTATGTCTGACTGCAGCTGGAAATTTCCTTTAGCCAGCATGAAAGCAATTTGTTGACAGCCCTTAACGGATTGATCAATAGTCATCTTACACTGTCAGATAGAAGGAAGTTGATGATGATGTTCAGAAACCACCAAGCCTGTCATGTAGGTCACCGTTTACTGGGATGGTGCCACCCATGAAAGATGCTCCTGCTCCAAATTCACGTTCAAATTAAACCTGCAGCCTCACACATGGACAGATGTCTTCTGGAGAAACGTTTTATAGTCAGAGGAGACAAACATGGAGGTGTTTGGTCACAGTGACAAAAAGATGTTTGGAGGAGTCGAGGTAATAGTTGTTTCAAACCAGAACCAGCTGTTGAGCATGGTGGTGGTAGGATCATGGTGAAAAACAAGACCACTTCTAAAATATCATCAGTTAGATGGCAGAAACTTGGACATGGCTGGATGTCCCAACAGGACACCAACCCTAAACACACATGAGAACTGGTTTCTGACTGGATAAATCAGGTTAATGTTGAGATTCAGGAATGATTTTCCCAAAGTTCAGAACTCAACTTCATGAAAAATGAAAAATCTTTGCTTCAAAGCTGGATTTGTGTCAGTAACCCACCTAATTTAAACCAACATTTTCTCTTATCCTATATGTTGTAGCTCATTGGCCAAGAAGCATGATTAAATATCAACCAGGATTATTCCAGAAGCTTGTTAATCTGTATAAAAAGCTGTGATCAAGGTGTAACTTGCTAAAGAACAGTTCAAATCAATTATTAAAAATTCCAAATTAATGACACTAGTCCCCATGACAGAAAAACCTCTCAGACAATGTTTACATAAACTTATTTTTAATCTCATAATCTAATCTGATCTAATCTAATTTAATCTGATCTGATCTAATCTAATCAAAACTGATCTAATCTAATCTAATCTAATCTAATCTAATCTGATCTTGATTGCTAATGATGGTGTCTAGAAGGGCGGGTGTGGTTGGTGAAATGGAGGAGGGTGTTTGTTTGGTGTGGAGCTAGCGTGGGGGTGGGGTTAGTGGTAGTGCTGTCTACCTGACAAGGTGTGTGTCGGCCTTCACACAAAAACTGACGCCTGCGGCCATGGCCCCGCCTCTTTCCCACCAGATCGACTTTCTTCAGCGCAGGAATGAGACACGGACACCTCCTCCAGGCTGAGACATATAATCTGGGCCTGTCAGGGCCTTTATCACACGGGATCAACTGGTGTGCTGGGCCTTTCTCCACAGTCCCCACAGGCAGCAGGATACCTGCACACGCATTCCTTCGACACATCCCTGTCCCAGGAGGCATATCGCTTGTCTTTTATGGCTGCTCAGCTCGACAGTAGGAGTGGGGTGGGTGGGGGCAGCCGGAGTACAGTTGCTCCTCAGCATTGTGCAGAATGAAAACTTAGAAAGCCACGTGACTGTTGGTTTGGAGGATTTTTCTTATCCCCCGAGTCTTAGAATGTCAGATTGCTGATCAACACAGAACTCCTCCTTTGGTTTGGTTTGTTTTTCCTGCAGAGACAGTGACAGTGTGACATGCCGATTGTGAGAGACGGCTTCGTAAGCTGTTTACAGCTCCCTGAGGATCTGGCTGATCGAGCCCTTCTCTGTTCTCGTTGTTTGGACTTGCAGCCTTCATGCTGTGAGTGCCCAAGTGAAGGAGGGTATGAATCAAAACAGCTATGTGGTTGTGCACAGGACTCTAATCATATCACTTACCCTGGAGCCATATGTCTTTGTACTCTCTTTAATTGAGTTGAGCCTGAGCTGAGGTTGGCTGGCATAGCGTCTTCTGACTGAGCCACGCTTACAGATCATGGCACAGGGTTAGAGTGGTTTGGGATGCTGCCTGCTTGGCAGAGAGCTCTCCTCTAGCCTGTCTTTGCCCCGTAGCCTCAGTGAAAGTTCCAATAACAACCACTGAGAGTCTCAGCAGCATGTTTGCAGCTCTGCAACTGCAGGTCAAAGATAGACTATCAGACATGATGGATGTGTTGAGACAAACACTTACCTTATTGAATTCACGCTCACATGCAAGTGCACTAGATGCTCCTGACTCACCAGCTCTGACGTCAACATGTGTTCAGACTTGGCCGTCTGATTTATTGGCTTCTTTTGCTAAGTGCGCTCCCGGAGGCATTAAAGGATTCAGGTCTTGATTTACTGCCTCACAATCACCTGTATATTTGTGCCCTTGTTCCCCTCTGTTAATCACTTTGTGTAAAGAATTGCAGACATAATGCATTCATGTCTCCAGCTGCACGGCATCAAGAGTATAGGAGCACCTTAACGTGCATGTACACGTCCAACTTAAGTAGAGCCGTTGCCTTGAACATCTGGGGATTTCCTTGAAAACAACAAAGGAAGAAGAATTTTCCTTTTTATCTATTTTGTTTCCCTCCATCCTGTGCAGCCAGAAGGCCAAACTATAAAAAAAGGAAAACAGACCAACAAGAAAGACGTTTGAGTCTTGATCTAGGACAGGATGTGGCCTTAAAACTAAAAAGTTTCATTTTGCTACTGAGTCAGAAATGTGTTCAAGCTGCAGTTTGTAATAAAAACCACTGAATAATCAAAGTGTGTCTTCCGTGCTGATGCAAAGAACAGGCTTTGTTTAACTAAACAGGTCTTTGGCTGTTTTCATTGTGTCTAGATTTGCCTTCAGGTGGGAAACTTAAAAACAGTTTGGACGTTTTCGTGTTTGCTCCTTACACTCAGACACAAAATATCTCCTAATATTACAAACAAATCAATGAAATCTAATCACCTGCCAGCGAATGAAACCTAATCTATTAGTTTAGTTACAATATCGCACAGTAAAAGTACTCTAGTAATAGAAGATTAGTAACTGATCCAGTAATTTCTGCACCAAACCTGGAGTTAATTTGACAGATTATTCAGGTGAGATACTGTGATTATTTCTTGTTAAGATTACTTTTCTGCCTTTCTGTGTAAAAGGTGTGTGTATATATATATATATATATATATATATATATATATATATATATATATATATATATATATATATATATATATATATATATATATAATGGTATATATGTTGTATTTTAATCTGTGGATAATCAATAAAGTTTTATAGAGAAAAACAAAGATACAAAATACATTATTATCAAAGCCAAAGCAGGATAACTTCTTTTCAACTTCGGCCTCTCCGGACCGTTGCCCTGAAGTCTCACAAAGTCACGCTTTACGGCAATCCATGTTTACACCTCAGAACAGACGAGCTAAACCTGGTTAGCATTTATTGTAACGTGTTTTTCATGGTGGAGCCTCAGAAGAAACAAAGAAAATATTTATCTGATGACACTGAAAAAATAAAAAGAATGTCCGACAACTATAGGAGTTGAACAAGAGTCAACATCTGAACTAGCTGTTAGCGCATCAGTCCTGAAGGACATTAACACTATTTCTCCAAACAGAGGCTGTTCAGACAGCTATCAGTGCGTAAGATGACAATTGTTTATAACTTTTACTCAGAAACACACTTTGAAAAATCACAAAACTCCTTTAACGTGAGCCCCAACCAACAGACTGCTGGAGGTGAATTCCTGCTTCTTGTTTAGGTTTTGGTAAATTTCAGCCCTTGTTATTCAAAGCAATAGTTTCAGACAATGAACTCATTCATGCGGTAATGTCATAAACAATCTTTTTCAAACTGTGTGCTTTTCAAAACAGTGTTTAAAACCGAGGCCTGTGATTTTAGAAGCATGTTTGCACAGAGGGAATGTAGAGGACTAATCTGCTGCATTTCAGATTTCTTCTGCTACACACAGGGCATGTTAGTTAGGGCTTCCAGCTGCTGCTTCATGCTTCTCTCTCTCTCTCTCTCTCTCTCTCTCTCTCTCTGTGTGTGTGTGTGCGTGCGTGCGTGTGTGTGTGTGCCATGCAATTATACTGGTTCCCACCGGAGGTTCGGTTGGGTGGAGTTTTGCAAGAAGTAATCTCAGGCATTAACTGCTTCTCACTGAGCATAACTCGCATACATCTACAAATACAGTTAGCACAATAAAAAAGCCAAGGCGTGTAAAAACACAATGCTCCAGGACACAAAAGAAATTACAGCTTAAAAATAGCTTCCAACCAGGAAGCTGCTATAAGCCAGTCACACTCACGTCTGTCAAAAGGCAGAAAGAAAAGCAAAAGAAAAGCATCTGAATAGTTTCTAACTGAATTTCACACCTTTCTGTTCATCATTCATTAGAAAGTTGTAAATAAAATCAAATATTCATGTGCATTGGATCAGATGTTCGTTCCAGACCTCATGCTGACACTTTCTCTGTGACAACAGAGTCCTTGTGCAGGGAGGCTGGTAACGCCTGGCACCACAGGCCATTCACTCTCAACTCAGCCTCCATCATCAGTTTATTTTAAGACCAGCAGCGCCCTCTGGTGGTGCAATCTGGTACGCATGATGCAAACTTCAGCTGTGCTTGGGACACATAAAGCAGCAGCAGCATGTGTCTGAGAGTCAGAATGTTTCATTTAAATAGTGAATCAAAAATCACCGTCAGACATTTTAAAAGAGTTGTTGTAAAAACACACAGCAAGTAATTACTATGACCAGAAGAAAAGTTGAAGACACAACTTTGAATAAAGGATTGTTTACATTTGTGAAGCAAGCAAGAAAGAAACATAGATTAGTTCTGACCAGAGGCTAGTCTGGGTGAGGGCAGATACAGTGTATCTGTCCTTTAAAACAACTTTACTATCAATGATCTCTGTATGAGAGCGTATACTGACCCCTAGTGTTCAGACCAAAGCATAAATCTAAATAAGAAAGTGTAAGATGATATGGTTTGTTCCTTTTGTAACAACATGAGAATAAGGTCAAAAGGAGGTTAATATGAAAACAAATAGAACACATTCTGAATCTGTGTGTGTGCGTGCGTGTGTGTGTGCGCGTGTGTGCGCATGTGTGTGTGTGTGTGCGTGTGTGTGCATGTGTGTGTGTGTGCGTGCGTGTGTGTGTGTGCGCGCGCATGTGTGTGTTGCCTGGTTGCACACCCATTTTTGTGTGTGTAACACTGAATATTTGCTGGTCAGCATTGCTGCCTACGGGTCTTGGATCAGGCAGCTTAGTGCATCATTTCTGCAGGATCCTGCAGAGATACTGAATAAGATGTAAAACCCACACACACCCACTGAGGACACACATAAGTACCCTCACTCTCCCACCTCCCTCCCTTCCTTCCTTCCTCTCTCCTCCATGCTGCCTGTCTCAGCTCTGCGCTCTGCTTTAACACAACTGCTTGGCTCGTACAGGCAGGCTAGCCACCGCTTTGTCAACAAGCCTCTCTCCACCGAAAAGAAACTTCAAGAAGCTCCCTCACACCGCCTCCCTTCCCTCCTGCATAAAGGATGCTGGAGTTCAGACCAAAATGGATGAGGCTGCTGTGTTTGTGGGCTCTGTGTCTGTGTCTCTGCCTGCCGAGTGGATCACACGCCAGGAGATCCCCAAAGGTACCCCGCTGCCCTGCAACCTGCTCCTGCACCAAAGACAGCGCCTTCTGCGTGGATACCAAGGCGATTCCTAAGAGCTTCCCCCCTGGGATCATCTCTCTGTGAGTCCAGAATTCACTCTTAGACTAAAGCATCCCCCTTTTCTCCTCCAGTGTGAAGTCCTGGCAGCATGCGAGCTGGTACAGCTACATCACTGATGTCACCCACTCTTATGTAACCATGCACGAAACCTCTGCCTGTCTTTTAACGGATTCATAAAAAGTACAATTATTCATGATCACGATGTCTAGATGTAAAGTGTTTTTGTTTTGCAGCAAAGCACTGTCATGCGATCAAACTAGATGATGATGATGATGTCCCTTTTATCCTGGCCCAGAGAGACACTAACAATAGATTCCCTTTCTCACTGCAGACCAGCTTCTCCTCTGAGAGGTTTAATCTTGATGATTATAAAAAGATTCTCTCAATATGTGGAACAAAACCAGTGAAGAGATAAACCTCTTACTGGTCTTTTGTGGATCTTCATCACCTGTGGAATGAATTAGAAATGCAAACAGAGGGATTAAGAAGCTAAGGAAGATGATTTCCTCATGAAGATGATAGACATGTTGGAGAAAAGGATGAAATAAAGCTACAATTCTGATTAATAAGGACGCCATATTGGAAAGCTCCATGCTGACCCCTGATTGATGTTCTCTGTGTCGACAGGACGATGGTGAACGCAGCGTTCACAACAATCCCCGAGGGAGCTTTCTCACACCTCCACCTGCTACAGTTCCTGTAAGTGTTCTGACCTACAACCAAACACCATCAGTGTTATTTCTATTTACACAGCAGGTTTTGTTAGCAGTGATGGTGAAAGAACTTGAGCTACTCTACTCCAAATGAATGGTTATTGAACTCAGTGGTGACATAGCGTGTCTCTGTATCAGTGTCATGACTGCCTCTAGTTCTACTCTCACACACAAAGAGCCCTTTGTCTCATCTGATTCAGTCAGGAGTGTGTGTCCACGCTTGTGCACGTCTAAATGTCTTTACCCCTACATAGTGATCACTTCACATGGAGACAAATTGCTTCTTGGGGGTAAATTCTGGTCCTTCGCGTGCGTGTGTGTGTGTGTGTGTGTGTGTGTGTGTGCGTGTGCGCGTGCGTGCGTGTGTGTGTGTGTAAATATATAAACTATCGTGTTTTTTTCCAACAGGCTTTTAAACTCCAACACGTTCACCATGATTGCTGATGATGCCTTTGCTGGTCTGTCTCACCTGCAGTATTTGTGAGTATTGCATGATATAATGCAATAATATCAATACTTTAATAATCTTGGACACAAAAAAAGTTTAAGTTCTAAAAAGATGATATTTTATCAGATTGTGGAGCAGACGATGACGTTTTCTCTGTGTGAAAGTGTGTGTGTCTGCAGATGGATTTTAAGAAAAGTCTCATCTGCAAATAATTCAGTTTTGAGGTGAACCCAGAAAAGCTAACTCACCCTATGCAAAAATGGCTCAAGCGCAGTCAAATGTACAAATACTGAGGCAAACATCGGCATATTAGCATGTGCTTTCAGTAACACTCTGGGGTTAATAAATATAACCTACAGTAACATCTGAGATGAAGACTCCGCAGCACAGAAATAGTGCCAAGAGGTAAATAGGATGTAAATCCTCCTGTGACAGCGAGCTCTTTGCCTCTGCAGAGTGAAAAAGCTGAATACGCCATCTAGAATTGATGTGCTATAGAAAGTCGTTAGCTGATGGTTTGGAGCATGCAGCCTACTGGCTGCTGGGCTCTTCTAACAGGCATCTGCCTCCCTGCCTGCTGAGAATGCTAATAAAGTCATGTTATCATACTCAGCCACCCCCTGGGAGTCTGCACATGCTGCATGCAGTCAAAACAGAGATGGAACAGGCTCAAATGATGCTGATACAGATATTTGTGCTTTCATTATGAACTGAGCCTCATGAATAACGAGGAAAACAGATGGATTCATCTATTTTTGGGAGACTTTTCTTATCTTTCTAACATGATGTCTGCTGGTTGGATTTCACAGGACTGGTGTTATACGAGTGATTTGTTCTCTCCTCAGGTTCATTGAGAATAACGACATCCAGGCTCTGTCAAAGTACACGTTCAGAGGGCTCAAATCCCTGACGCACCTGTGAGTATTTTGTTTGTGGAAAAACAACCTGTTACAAAAACAAGACAATCAGATGAAACATTTAGTGCAGCAAATGAGACGTCAACATCTAACTCTTTGCAGGTCGCTCTCAAACAACAACCTGCAGCAGCTGCCCAGAGATCTCTTCAAACACCTGGACATCCTCACTGATCTGTACGTGTGAGACGTTTAGCCAGGCTGCTGCTCAGATTAGAGGCTGGTTGGGTTTTCTTGGTGGTTTAGTGGACTTAGTGTCTAGCTGGAGTGGGTGAGGCTCCGCTGATGCTTTAGAAGACCAAAACTAAGATGTTTTGACATTTAGGTTTGAAATGTTGTGTCACTTAGAGACCTGCGTGGGAACTCTTTCCGCTGCGACTGTAAGATCAAATGGTTGGTGGACTGGATGGAGAAGACCAACACGTCAGTTCCGGCCATCTACTGTGCCAGCCCTTTTGAATTTCAGGGACGCAGGATTCATGACCTCACACCACGGGACTTCAACTGCATCAGTGCAGGTCTAAACTCGTCTTTCTCTTTCCGTATCCAAAAAGGTGATGTTTGTAACAGCCGCTGTGCCTCTTTCAACAGATTTTGCTGTTTACGAGACCTTCCCTTTCCACTCAGTGTCAGTGGAGTCGTATGAGTTCAGTGGAGATCAGTTTGTAGTTTTTGCTCAGCCTGATTCAGGCTTCTGCACCCTCTACATATGGGATCACGTAGAGCTGGTCTTCAGGAGGTTTCATAACATCACATGTAAGTGTCGACTTCATAACAAACAGAGTCAACTGGAACCTGATGTAATCTGGCGTCTGTGTGTTCCTTCCTAAGCTCGTTCTGCTGTTTACTGCAAACCAGTGGTGATAAACAACACACTCTACATGGTTGTGGCTCAACTCTTTGGTGGATCTCATATTTACAAGTAAGGCTTCTAGTCACTCATCACTTTAAAGGTGTGGTTCACTGAAAAAACATTTTTTAATGATTATTTCTGATTATAGTCGGTCACTCTGAGTTTTTCATGCAGGCTGAACATGAAAATAGTCTCCTCCACCTGTCTCCTGCATTAGCTTCTGATAGAAAATAGACGGTGAAACTCTAGGATCAGAAAATCCTGACAGAGCTACGTCACACTGTCACTAAACATTCATGGACTCACCCATCTTGACTCACGACGGGAAACGCCCCAGCTAGTAAAAGCTAATCGTTAGCATTAGCAACTCCACCACACAGCAGAACTCCTCCAGGCTTGTGTTATTTGTAGAGATACAACATCCATGTTCAAGTCAGCGGTAGAGTCTCGTTGCTGTTATCCAATCCGAGGCAAGATGTCCAAATATCAGGAAAGAAGGCCCAGTCCCAATACTCGCACTTCCACCCTTGCGCCCTTTCCGGCCAGGGGTGCGAGTGCGTAGGGTGTCCCGATCCTCAAGTGTGGAAGTTGACCACGTCCCTTTTGCACCCTTGATCTACACTTTGCCCAAGTTTGCATCGATGCGTAATTAGGCAAGGGTATTACCCACAATACATTGCAGCGCGGGAAGTTTGAGAAAAAGGCGGAGCAAAGGCTAAAGTGCCTTTTCTGAAAATATGTATTTTCAAATGAAAGAAGTTAATTTAAAGAAGATTAATGATATTTATTCATGAATGTTTTAGACTAAGATTTGATTTGGACAGCAATGATTGTAAAGTTTGTCAAGAAATTGTTTGTTTAAAAGTTGTTTATAAAGATTTTTTTAAAAAGGAGCACAAACAGCGACCGGCATGCGTTGTGGTCGATGATGCAACGGTCACTGTCCCAATTCGGCAATTACTTTAAAGTGAGAAAAAAATAAAAACAGAACAAATCAGAGGAGGAAAACATTTCTTCATGGCGTTGTATGGTCAAGCAGCAAACCATAGCTCAATGTTCTTGTTTTATTATTTTACAGAATTATTTAAACTCTTATGGAGACATCAAGCTTTGGACCCTAGTTTTTATAGTTTTTCCAGTTCTTCCTGAGCTAATTGGTGAAAACCATCATACATTTAAGTAATACTGATCCTATTCTAACCAAATGAGAAGGTAAACTAATATTTTTGTAATAAAAGTCTTGCAGAAAACACTGACAGCATTTATTTTTTACCACAGGTGGGAAGAGGACCCACAGCGCTTCATAAAGATCCAAGACATTGACACCAGCCGTGTGAGGAAACCAAACTTCGTGGAGACCTTTCAGCTGGACGGAGAGTGGTACTTTATTGTAGCAGACAGTTCCAAGGCTGGCTCCACCAGCATTTATCGCTGGAACAGCAACGGTTTCTACTCACACCAGTCCCTCCACCCCTGGCATCGAGACACCCACGTGGAGTTCCTTGATGTCGGTGGAAAGCCTCATCTCATCCTCTCCAGCGCCTCTCAGCCGCCGGTGGTGTACCAGTGGAACCGGAGCCAGAAGCAGTTTGCTTTCCACTCCCAAATGACAGAACTAGCTGACGTCCAGATGGTGAAGCACTTTTGGGTGAGGAGGGTTCTTTACCTCTGCCTAACTCGCTTCATTGGAGACTCCAAGATCCTCCGCTGGGAGGGGCAGCGGTTCGTAGAGATCCAGACTCTCCCCTCTCGAGGGTCGATGGCCGTGTATCCCTTCACAGTGGGCCACCGTCAGTACCTCATCCTGGGAAGTGATTTCTCCTTCTCCAGAGTCTACCTGTGGGATGACCTCACCCAGCGCTTTCAGCCCTTCCAGGAGCTCAACATGAGAGCCCCCAGGGGCTTCAGCCTGGTGTCTGTCGACAACAAGGACGTTCTGCTTGCTGCCAGCTTCAAAGGCAATACTCTGGCCTACCAGCACCTGGTCGTGGATCTCAGTGCCAAATGAACACATCAGAGCGACGAGGTTTCATTTGATCGTTAAAGATAAAATGTGCCAAATATAACTGCAAAACGGTTAAGCCATGTAACTAAATGTCTGCTGTTTTCCTCTGATGGTAAAAGGGAATCAGGTGGAGTTAAAAGATTATCCAAGCTATTTTTCTGCACCTTTGTTTAACATGTGGGTGAGATTGTGTTGTTTAATATTAGAGTCTGTTTTGCGGTTCCTGCTAAACCAAACTGAGGGCAAAAAGCCAGGTGGGTGTAACTTATGTTTGTGTTCTACTAGCACTTAAACAACATGCATGTACACTGAATTTTACAATAGTGATATGAAGAAGTAATTTGGTGAATTGAAAAACACTGCATGACATCGTACGAGTGTAAAGAACTAGATTAGATCACAGTGCTTTAATTCTTCATGTTTAAACTTTTAGTTTCCATAAATCTGTTCTGGATCAAATGTTTGCTCACTGAACTGAAAATGCACACCTACATAAATACTGGTCTGTTTATTACAATTGTGCTTTATCACTGTGACATAAGGAACCACCAGTATAGAGCATCATGAGCCCTGTAGAATAAATGCTATAAAAAAGTCCCAATTCTGTCACAGTTGTTGGTTTAAAGTGGGTTGTAAATAAATCCTGCTTTCAGCTTCCAAAACTGTCCAGTCTCAAGTTTCATGCAAGTCAAAAGCACATGACACACACACACACACACACACACACACACACACACACACACACACACATACATACACACACACACACACACACACACATACATACACACACACACACACACACATATATAAACGCTCTACCTCCTGAGCTAATGCTGCCCCCCTTAAAAAAACTCTCCAGTGGTACTCCTCCTCCTTCTCTTTAATATAAATATAAATATTCACAAGAAGTAAATAACAAAGATTTAAATTCTTTTTCAGCTTCATTGTGATAATAAGAGGCAATTTTTCTTTCAATGGTTTACCAGAACAAAAGTGAAGTTAAAAACTAACAAAACGTAACTTCCACTCTTCTTTCTACTACTCCTTCTTTTCCTTAATATTAATATTTGCAAGTAATAAAAACCAACGATATATAAACCAACATTGTTACAATAATTGGCAAAATGTTTTATTCTAAATGGTTGGGCAGAAACAAAGTGAAGTTTCAAACTATATCCACTGGAGGGCGCCAGTTTCCCCTCCTCATTTATTTAATGCCAATTTAAAACTCTTACTTTGAAGCCTTTTAGTTAGCCTGATTTTTCACTTTGATTCCACACAAACATCATGTTTTGTTACATAAATAAACTTTATTTTTAGCCAAATATAAAAAAAAAGCTGCAAGAGCAGGTTTCCTTGTTGCCAACGCTAAAATACCATTGTTTTATTTACTATGAATTATGAATAAACATGAATGAATTTACAGGAAGTGTTATTTCTAAAGAACTGATGAACAGTAAATAAAGATTTAGATGTTTCCAGCTTAATTGTGATAAGGCAAAAATGTTATTTACCACAACAAAAGTGAAATTCCACTGGTGTCCACTGGAGGGCGCCAATTTTCCCTCATTCATTTCATGTCTATAAAAACTCCTGTTTAAAGCATAGCTAGCTGAGTTTTTCACTTTGACCTTACACAACCATAAATAAAGTATTATTTGTGTTTTCAGCTTTGTAGCAAATTTATTTAAAAAAAATGCAAGATGAATTTTAATGAAACGTGTGTTCTGATAATCAAACTCAGTTTTTCATTTCTAATTTCATTGTTTTCACACAAACATTTACTGGTAAAATATAGAAAGTTTTATCGATACAAATTTTGGTGTTAATGATATGCTTTTTGTTTGTTTATTTGTTTTGTTTTTCTTCCCTAAATGTTTTGTTTATGCGTAAAATGACGCAGGTACAACGCACGTGAGCAAAAGTCTTGGAGCGCTTGATATTGTCCCAGCGTCTCTGTGTGGGCGGTTTCTTGAATGTTGACAGGTAAATGTTAGCTGGGCTTAGCATGATTTTACGATATCATGGCGAAGAGATTGTCTCCTGTGACAGCTGATATGAGAGCAGCAGCTAACAGAGCAACGAACATATTACTGAACGTATTTGTTGTTTAAAGTGGCGTGGCGATTTTTGCTAGTAGTGGACGTTGCTAGTCTCGGCGCTAGCCGTGTTAGCCTGCCCCCTGCTACTAAATCATCGGCTTCAGCTGAACTTCAGCTCGGATATTAGAAATGTCCAACGTCGCCGAGATGAGTCTGCCGCCTGAGTGGGGAGACGACGAGCGAATGAACTTTCTGTTCTCAGAGTTCAAGGAAAACCGAGACGTAAACACCACAGACTGGGACAGTAAGATGGACTTCTGGGTGGCTTTGATCCTGAAGAGCTGCAGGGAGCGCTGCTCGGTGTTGGTCAACCTGCAGGACCTCAACAAGACCTTCCGGAGGAAAGAGAAGTCCCCCCTGGGCTTGTCAACAGTCATCCAGTCCATGGCCAGGTAACTGTGGCTGTCAGCTGTGTGGCTGTTGACGGCCAGGTACCTTCTAATACCTGCGTCTTACCTTTGGACAGGTGTGGGAGGATCCAGAGGGAGCCAGAGTTTGCTGCTTCTGTGGACTGCGGGTGGGTGTCCTGGAGTGTGGGCATGCTGCTGGTGAAACCACTCAAGTGGACCTTCTCCACTCTTCTAGGAGGTGGCCGGGTGCCTCTGGAAGAGTCTTTTGTTGTTCTTGAACTAGTGAAGGTTTGTGTGTCTCAGAGTTTGATTTGTGTACACGTTGAAATGTTTCAGATCAGACAACAGCGATAACCTGTGTAAATGCAGAATTTCATTTATTAAGAGAAAAACTACCCAAACCAACCTGGCCCCATGTGAAAAAGTAACCGAAACCTAAAAACTAGTTGTAACTCCCGTTAGGGGTTGCAATAACTTGTAATGAGTTTCTCACATCACTGTGGAGGGACTTTCATTGACTCTGATGGCTTTTCAGCATGAAAGGTCATTTATGTCACTGGGCTTGAGCTTTAGGTGACAAACTGACAATCAGACATTTTCCTGGTAAAGAACTGATTCCACCAATTCCAAACGTTATCTGAAACAGCAACAACCCACTATCACCGTCACGTTTGACTGTGATGTTGTTAGTTTCACACCAGATGGAACGGGACGCACATCTTCCAGAAAGTTTTTGGGATCATCCAGATGTTTTTCTGGCTCTGTGTTGTTTGGAGCCAGCAGGGGTCTCGGCCTTGGATCTCTCCTACGTAGGTCATTTTCACCCCAAGTAAAGCAGTTAGTTTTTCTCACAGGTTGGTGAGAATATTATTTTCTCTTTAAATAAATAAATAAAATCACTATTGAGGACTGCAATTTGAGTGTGGCAATAAAAGCTAAAATAGTAGAAATATGTAAGGTAAAAACCTTTTAAAGCACAAGCCAATTCACGAGCAGCTGTGTTATTAGTTGGTTCTGGGTGCAGCACTTCAATGCTGACTTATTTCCAGTGCAATAAATAAAATTTTTATCATCTGTTGGATTACATTTTTAAACTGTTTTTCAGGAGAAAGCAGCAGAATTACTCAGGGTTTACCAGAGCAGTGAGTGTTCCAGCTGTCCTGTCGTGTCATTTCAAGAGCTCTGTAGCCTCTCCTCTGACATCTGTTCTGATGAGAGCACGCTCTGCATGGCGCTCCTGCAGCTGCAGAAGGACAAGCAGGTCATAGTTTCCTTACACGAAGGAGAGAAGGTAAATCAGAACTCATTCACTGTGAATTAAACTGATTTCATAAGAATGCAGGAAATTATTATTATTTTTCTGTGCAGATTGTTAAATTTTGTCAGCCTGGACAGGAGCGTGTGTCTGCTCTTAGTGACGTAGATATCGGAGTCTACCAGCTGCAGCTCAGTGAAAAGCTGCTGGGGGAACGTGTGCAGAAGCTGAGCCTGGAGGCTGACAGGTACGATACAGGCACACACCTCTGAGGAGCATTGAGCATTACTTTGCATTTGATATGTTTGATTTTTAAGATTAAATGGTTCTTTTTATAAACTGAATTCAGCGGTTCACTGACCTGCACTCACTCAGAATTATTTACATGTAGGTGCCAAGAGGAAGCCAGAATTCTGCTGCGAGTGGGAAAGAAATCACAGGTTAACGACGTGTTTACAAACAGAAATAAAGATGCTACTTCAACCTAATGCATCTGAGCAGTTTGTTCATGTGGTCCTCCATCTGTCTCCAAGGCACTCAGGTGTTTGAGAGGCCGCAAGAGACTAGAACAGAGAGCAGACAGCCTGTTGGCCAAATTGGAGACGATCAGGGGAATTCTGGACCGGATCGCTCAGTCCCAGACTGATAAGATGGTAAGAGCTGCATTTGCAGTGTCACGCCCACAGCTGTGTGGTTTTAATACATTTTGTGGGTGTGTGTGTGTAGGTAGTGCAGGCGTATCAGGCTGGAGTGGCCGCCCTGAGGCTCTCTCTAAAAGACGTGACAGTGGAACGTGCAGAGAGTCTTGTGGATCAAATACAGGAGGTACGCGTGTTGTTTTAAATGGTTAGTTGTGTTTTTGATTTATTCTGAAGGTTTTTTTCTATGTTACAAACAGCTATGTGACACTCAGGATGAGGTGAATCAAACTATTTCCAGCGGTGTGACAGCTGCAGGTATGTGTCTGTTTATCTTTAACCTACCCGTAAACACCAGAGGGTTGACTTCTGATGTCTTTTAGACGAAGACATGGACGAGTTGGAGGAAGAGCTGAAGGCTTTGTTAGATGAGTCGAAGCCAGATTCTGTGTCCGGTTTACCTGAGGTTCCGACAGGCGGTCTGGGACCCTGCAGTGACACGGTCCTCGGCTCTCTTCCCGCCGTACCTCACGGCAGCTTGAACGCTTCCACAGACGAGCTGGAGGACGAGCTGAATCAGTTAACTCTGACAGATTCAGGTTGGACACTTTCATATTTCTCAGTTTCTCTCCCCACCAACCTCTTGTCGTCAATCTGATCAACTTTGTGTGTTCAGGCCTTCAGCAGAAGAGAGTAAAGTCACCAGAGAAGAGACTGGAGCCTGCCCAGTGACGGCTCAGAGGAGACACGACGGCTCTGAAGATCTCTTAAGTTAGCTTTTAAAGACCATATGTTTCATTCAAGTAACAAATATCCCTTAATAATAGAATTCAGGATCGAAGCAAGGCACTTTATTTGCTTTTAACTAAAAATAAATATATTCATGATGGAGGCATGCTAATTCAGACTTTTAAAAAGTATATACCACACATTAATTATACTTTTACTCTGAAAACATGAAGACTGTCATGTAAAAAACAGCTGCTGCTCTGTAGCGTTCACCTGCTGGATGCTTTTAAGACCGACAGGAAAAACAACCAAATTAAAGGTTCATAACGTGTGTTAATATTTGTTTCTGTCTGTCAGACAGATGTGGATTAAGTGGCCTTCATAACTGTACATACAAACCTAAATAGTTAAGAGAATGCCAAATGATTTATTTTAACTGAGTGTGTCAGTGAGTCTCACCTGTGAGAACTAAGAAACCTACCTGGAGTGAAGTTAACCAAACGTGTCCAAATAAAATGTATTTTAATCAGTTCCTGGTTGGTGGTTTTGTGCTTCTTCAGTAGGCTAAATCATCTCAAAAAGCAACAAATGAAACATTTAAATGATGAAGAGCACCATCAAAGGTCTGTGAGGTTATATTTATACACAAAAGTGACTCTGCTCTTATTGTTTGATTTTATATCTGAATCTATTTTAATCAGAGTGGGACCTCTACTGGCTGGTTATGGAATTGCTGAGATTCACCCATTTTTTAATTGCTGCAGACTTTTATTACCAGGGAAGAAAAGGTTTAGTATGAGGTGATCTAAAGATATCTGAGTATTTACATGGATGATGCTGAACATCACTACAGGCAGACTCATATGGAAGAAGCTTATTTTGATTCCAGCTGTGGTCACAGATGTTAAATGGTAAATGGCCTGTATTTATATAGCACCTTCTTAGGGTTCTACAACCCCCCAAGGCGCTTCACAACACAATCAGTCATACACCTGCCATACACAGGTGCCACCAACCACCATCAGCAGGCAAGGTGGGTCAAGTGTCTTGCCCAAGGACACAACAGCAGCATTCTCTGGTGGGAGCCAAGATCAAACCTGCAACCTTCCCATTATTGGACAACCCGCTCTACCTCCTGAGCTACTGCTGTCCTGATGTGGATTGTGACCTAAAGATGTGGATTCATGGATGGATGAATAAACAAAAGAACCTTCGTGTTTGAAAGAACCAAACCAGCTGCTTTTGCATTTTCTTTTCCCCTCTTGCTAGTTTTCACCAATATGGCTGATAAGCAGTCATTTAAAATGTACAAATACGAGCGTGAACGGCTCTGTCTCTAGTTCTGATCTGGGAGCAGCTGATTACACAAACTGCTCAACCTAATGGACATCACCCTCTTCAACCAACACTGGGTTTTTTCCAGTAACTTCAGACAAGTCCAGTTTCTGCCAGCTCCTTCATGCTGATGTACGTCTATCTCCTTAGTTTATCTTTGATAGTTTTCTCAGTTACTGTGAACTTTTAAAGATGTTGATGCAAAAGTGGTTCCAGGGGTTCTGTCATGATAAACGTGAAAATAACCTGATGTGGTTTATCACATGCAAAACGATCCAAACATTCTTGTTAAACGTTTAATAAAGAAGACAAGTAATCAGATCAGGAATGTTATAAAAAGCATTGCTTTATTATATTGATGACGTCATCTTATTGTGAAAAGCAGGCTATTAATAGATTTAATCACATTGGTGGTGCAGTACCTACAGAGTATCTGAGCTGCTGTGTTTTCTATCTTCTTCTATATGAAACAATAAATTAATTAAAAAAATCATTAGAAATTCACAGCCTTTAAAAATGACAGTTAATAATATCACAAAATCCTGGTAAAGCAGTGTTTTAAAAATGCCCTTTTATGACAAATAGCATCAAAGGATTTTGTTTCTGCCAACGCTCAAATCTCCCATCAGCCTTCACCATTGTTCTCACACTCACACACAGCTCACCATCGGTTCGTTTAGCATTAACACATCTACTGCTGCTGGTTTCCTCCAGTCAGCAAAGGAAACGTTCAAACCGACAACCTGAAAAAGTTCAATTGCACATTATGCAGCCTCTACCTACGGTTATATGACGACACAGATATCACGAGCAGAAAGACATTCTAGGAGTTTCAGCTTCATTATCCTATGCAGCTGCAGACGTGTTGTAACAGTGACTTGTTGGCGTGTTCAGCCTGTCATGGAGAAGATGGAGATATGTAAAGCTAACTCGTAGCTAGTCTTCACAGCTTGTGTATGATTAGACCGTTACAGCAGGCACTGATGCAGATATTTGGCTGGGAATTTGTCGTGTGCTCCACAAATGACAAAAACAACAGAAAGGAAAGTGCCAAGATGTGTATAGTAGTACAGTTTAGAAACATTTGGCATGCTTTACTGTGAATTAGGGATGAAAAAATAACCTGGGACACCACAAAATGATATATTTGTTTATACTGCAGTGTTGCATTAAAAGCAGGCTACACAGTGGGTCAGGCTCCGTAATGTTCTTGTGGTGTTTACACTAGGATCAGATGCATAAACAACGCATGCACACAAAAACCACACATACGCAAAAATGCTATTTCTGTAAAGGAAGACTGCAGTGAGAAAGTGTGCATCATTCATTAGTTTTTTTAGAACATAAATATTAAAAAACAGGCAAAAAAAAAAAAAAAAGAAATCAACTCAAAGATAAATAGCCAGCTATGTGTGAACCGGGGATGTTTTCAGTAGGATGGTTTTGGAAGACCTTGTTAGAGAGCTGAACCATCCCTTTAAGGCTAGGACCATTAATTTCAGATTGTTTGGATCTTCTGGAACACGACGATACGATGGCTCATGTGCAGCGTCAGACTTAGAAAAGCAGGAGTTGCCAGATGCATTCTTTTATCCTCTCATTTGTCATGTAGCAACTCCTCTTTATGAAAAGAACAACTTTTTCAACTTCTATTTTTATGTGTTTAGTTGTTTTTATGTGCAAATGATAAAATCAGGTTATCTGTGTTCATTCGTAGCTGAAACAGAAATCAGACTGTCATATTTCATAATGACATTCACAAAAAACTAAAACTAGAAAAGAAAGGAGAATGTTTTTGTGCAAATTCATAAATCAGCTAAAAGATAAAATCAGGAAGAGCTACAGAGTTTTATGCATCTGGTCCTAGATGTGTGACTGCGTTCATGTCTTAAACTGTCCTGTCAGCTCCAGAGTGCTTCTGCACAACCTTGTCCTCGCTGACCTGGTCCACCGCCAGGGTCTCCAGCTCTGCTTGCGGGGCAACAGGAGGGGTGCCGTGCAAGATCCGATGAGCCACTCCCACGTGAGCTCTGTGCTGACGGTCCCGAGCCGGGCTGTGGCGAGGACTTGCTGTGGCACCTAGAGGAGGGATGGGGGAGCGATCAGAGCTGATTGGAGGGATGACGGCAGGTCGCTCACGCACCACCTGTGGTTCTGGAGACTCTCTGCCTGCCTGCAGGAATGGCGTAGGGTCAGGCATGGCATCAACAGTTTCTCGTAGAACCAGCCGCCTGCCGTCCGGGCCCAGGCGGTATACCTCGGTCAGCTCTGGGTGAAGAGGCTGGGAGAGGCTCTTCTTCATGCGGCGACGAGGCGTTTCAGGCTGCTTCTCTTTAGCCGGTGGAGGCGTGGGCTTGTAGGAGGAGATGGGGCTGACATTAGGACTTGCCTCAGAAGAACTGCCAGCTAAAAGCTTTTTTTTAGTAGCATGAAGTTGTGAGGTCAGGTAGGCGATGGTGCTGGCTCTTTGCTCCAGCTCCCCAGACAAAACAGCCAACTTATGGCTCTTCATCTTAAGCTCCTCCAGATACTTCTTCTCCCTCTCTTTGATGGTGTTTTCCAGAACAGAGATCATGGCGTTCTTTTGCTCCAGGTCCCTGAGCAGCTCTGTGTTCTCCTCCTCCTTCTTCTTCAGCTGGGCCTCCAGCTCCTCACACCTCCTTTGCAGCTCCCTGCATCGTTCTTCACTGCTGTCTAAACACACGATCACAATAAAACCACAAATGTTACATACATGTAACAAAACAACATATTCAGGCCTCGACCTGCACCTGGAACGCACCCACAGCCTTCCACCTCCAGAGTTTTAAACTGATATCACTCTATGTTAAAAAAAATAATGGACATATATCTGTTTGGGTCAAAACTTGAAAACATTTTGCAGCATCAGACTGTGATGTTTTAAATGTAATGCCTTATAAAACGTAAAATGTGGTATGACTGATTTTCCTTCATTTGTACATTAAACACAGACGGGCCGATGGAGACGGTGTGGTCTGGTGGAGACCCATTTACAGCAAGCAGAGAGCTCCTGTCTCACATTACAGCTATGCAGAGAACCACATCTAACCCCCACCTCACCATGCTACACCTAGTTACAGTGTGCACACACACACACACACACACACACACACACACACACACACACACACACACACACACGCAGTATTGTATAAGAAACACTGAACATACTGTATGTGTGTTAAGCATACAGGAGAGACCTTTTCCCTTCTCCACTATACTTTTTACTTCTTCAACTTAGAATCCAATCAAATAAGGGGATGATGTTTAAATGAGTATTGCATTATCCAGAGGGGGTGGGGGCGTATCTTCAGCCCAGCTGCAGAAGCTGCAGTGAGAGCAGGTTGGAGGTTGTGCATTAGTGCTGTCTGTGACAGATAATCTCATTTCCTGCACTCAAATCTCTAAGATGTCCCATGCCAACATGATAGCACGTCTGAATGGAGGCCTGAGGAATATTGATCCGGGACAGCTCTGTGGAAAGTCCTGGAACACTGGTGATGCTGCTACTTCCTGTTCAGCCATGTTTATACATGAATTCATTTGATATTTAGCGTCCTGACTGAGCTGTATATCTGGGCCTGAGAGGGACCAGTGACATCACTCTATCACATCACGTGTGTGTGTGTCGGGGGGGGGGGCAGCTGGCTGTGAGCACTGAGATGTGTAATAAACAGCAGTGACTTTGTTAGCAGGAAACAAAAGAAGCCCTCAGCTCCATCCCTGTCTGCTGATACAAAAATCTGCCTCAACTATAACTCTGATGATGTTTGCGACTCTATAAGCTGCTCAACACAGCTGGAATGAGTTCCCCTAAATTCTGATCTTTAACTAAAACAACTTGAAACAGAGCGTTTCTCACACATCAGAGGAAGGATGGAGGGAGATAGCCCTCACAATCAGACAGCCATCAATTACAGCTAGCATCAGATTAAATAATTAATTAGACATAATTGATTCTGGCGTCTTTGTTCCCTCCAGAGAATTCATGCCTCCAACACATGCTCGTATAACCACCTCCTCACCAGCACCAGGGCTGTTGATCTAAAATATCATAACAAAGATTATTTTGGTCATTATTGAAATCCCAATAATGTTTTTGCTCAGAAACCTGCAGCGTGGCTCATAAAAAGCCCCCAACATCCATTAAAACGCTCACTCTGAGGTGTACTGAGGATAATAGACATCATGAAATACAAAATGGCCTTTGCTCTACCGTCTTTATTGGCTCTGACTTTTAAAATATCACCAAAGGATGTGTGAAACTGTCACCTTGGGAAGGGAAGACAAAGTAAAAGCATGCTTGAATGTGAGAAGAAAAAATAGAATAGATTTAGTTCCTCAGATTGTTTGGAGCCAAAATGAAAATGAACTGCACAGCCCCAACCAGCAACCTTTATTACCTTTATTAGAAATTAAATGATAAATGTTTGACATATTTGGAGGAAAATGAACTTATTGTAAGAGTTGCTCCCCTCCTTGCTGTCATTGTGTGTGTGTGCGTGCGTGCGTGCGTGCGTGCGTGCATGCATGCGTGCGTGTGTGTAAAATAGGGTGAGCTCACCTGAGGGATCGCAGCTTCTCACAGTGAGCTCATATGTCAGGTCTGTGACGAGGAAAGATGAAAGTTACTCACACATCACAGGAAGTTAAAGCTCAAACACAACACGTTTCAGACAGGAGCAACGAGATAAAAGAATCAGTGTTTTCACATATCAGAGTAATAACTGTGTGATCAAAGGAGTTGTAAAATGTCCCGGTTTACCACGGCGACACAAAGAGGGGATAGGTGACCCACGGCAGAGCTGACCTGTGCACTGCTGCTGTAGTCTGCGGATCTCTGTGTGGAGCCCCTTCAGTGTGCTAGCGTGGTCCTGCTGCAGGAACAGCAGGTTTTTCTGTGCGCTGTGCAGCTGGTTTTCCAGTGTAACATTTACAGATGCCATGATGGTTTATGATCAGACCAACAACGACCTCAGAACCTTGACATGGAGACAAAAGAAAGGACACAAAGGTAGAAGGAAAAAAGAGAGATGGTTAACAAACGTTGGCTCTGTCCTATTGAGGAAAGACATTCTTCTAATTCTTCTTTATAAGAAATCGGAAATATAGTAGAAGGTTATGCTATCAGCGTTCAGCCAAACATTCAAACCAGATCCCATATAAAAATGGACTAACCCATATCACAGCACATGGCTAATCTCTACCTCTAGGCTCAGGAGCATCCCCATCATCCCAGAGCAAAAGGCCCAACATGGTGACCCAGTCTGACTCAGTACCCACAGAATGGGCCAGAACAACCCTGATCCATGACCTGTGGAGGCCCCACCCTCTTCCTTAAAACCTATAAAAGACACAACTCATCATAGCTGCAGCAGATGAGCTTATAAAGGCTTGTTGTACTTATCTGAACAGTAATGTCACCAAAAACACCCCAATCCAATCTGAAATGTGTATTTCATTAGGACATAAAGGATTTAAACATTTTATTTCACAGAAACTATAAATCTGAATAGACAGGCCTTCCTGCTACACAAAGATTTCATTTAGGACTCAAAACTTGACTAGTAACTAAAATCCTAAAGCTTAATTAATGTCCAGGGTGAGTTCTCATACCTTCCTCCTCCCTCTCTTCACAAGATGTCCTTGTCTCCTTCACAAAGCCACAAAAAACAAAGATTCTCTAAGTCCAACAATCTCCACCCTCCGTCAGACACCACTATCAGAGTACGCACATTGATCCATGCAAAACACCCCTGCACAGTGGAGACGCCTCTCTCTGCATACATAAAACATCCCAGAGCGTCTCACTCTTACATCATCAGCTCACTTACATGAATAATACATCCCATGACACCTGGCAGAACACGCTCCGTAGTCTCAAGGGTAGTCCAAGCATTTTTTTATGACTTTGAGAGGAGCAGCAAAGGCACGCTATTACTAAAACCCAGAGTGGTATGAACAAACACAGCCAGTCGTATGTCAGAAAGGGGAGGGGATCATCTATTATTGATGAGTAATGTGGAGTCCTTCCGGTAAACCCTGAGCTGCAGGCATATCTCTCATCCCGGCTCCTTCCTAGAATAGCTCAGAAAGCTTTCCACTGGCAAAGACATGACCTCAAACAACTCCACCATCAACATGGCTGGAGCAATATTCTATAGTAGGGATAGATACTAAGAACAGAGGACAACTTCACAAAAGTAAACAAGAAAAGATAAACAGTGCCACGTTAGAGTCCCCTTTTCTTGTTTTCTTCTCTAATATATACGTATAAAACACAGTTTTCATATTGTGATTTTATTTAAAAGTTATCCAAACCAACCTGGCCATATGCATGAAACAGGTAAACTTAGCTGCTCAGAGGGTAGAGCCAATCAGGAGAGCGCAGCTTTGATCCCGTCTTTCCCACTTCAAAGGTCACTGGTGAAGACTGAACCCAATGTAGCCACCCCAATCTGCAAATTAGGGGTGTGAGCATGTTGGTGAATGCAACTTGTAGTGAAAAGCACTTTAAGGGGTCGGTGAGGCTAGCGAAACACTCTATAATACATTTTACTGACCATTCAACACCCTTTAAGGCAACAAGCCCGTGATAACTGATGACGCCGTCTCACTGTGGAGGACTCACAGCTTCGTGGAATTATCCTGATTCAGAAACAGTTTTCCCTCATGAACGGTCTATTTTAGGTCAACGGCCAGACATTCTTCTTTCCCCTTTAATAAAAAAATCATCGTCTAAAACTGCATTTTGTCTTTACTCAGGTTATCTTTGTCTGATACTGAAATTTGTTTGCTGATATGAAATATTTAAGTGTGACAAAAAAGCAGAGATGTTTGTGAGAGGGTGAATACTTTCACATCTCTGTGCACCATCAGTATTTCCTCAGAGTATAAATAATCAATGAACTGCAGCAGCATGAAACATTAGCAAGCAGCTTCACAACAAGACCTTAACTTCCTGTAATGAAGCTCAGTCTTTTGTAACAATAACACGTCTATCCTGCATCCTTATCCCATTGTAAAATACTACTCTGTTTTTCTTCTTGTTAAATTTGTGGAATAGATTTGGGCAGCGTGTGTTTCAGAAACCCTGTAATGTAGGGAAAACACAAAACCACACTCCTCCCAGCAACAATAACTACAAACGGTGACAGCTTAAGGCTGCCTTTATGATTAGGACGATGCAAACACAGGTGAGGGAAGGAACGAGTCTTACTTTAAATTCAGCACCTGCAATGCGGACAGCACCCTGTAGTAAAACCGCTCCTGACAAGGAGCTTCAGAGGTTGATTGTTTCAAACGGGTCTGATCATAAAAGCAGCATCACTCTAGTTTAACCCTAATCCTGCATCGTGATCAAACAATAATTTAATACATCTAAACCCGAGCCTGGCGCCTAGAAACGATTAGATGAATGCCATCTCTGCGTTTAGAGAGGTCATTACAACAGCTGCCCTTGCTGCTAGCTGTCCGGGTTCAGGAAGAGCAAACAAACCAGCTCGTTCACCACACCAGAAATAAAAGAAACGAACAAGCCATAGGTCACAAAACGGGCCTGTGAAATCATTCAGCCGATAAAGATTTTAATAGGTTTGCAGCAATGCGCACATTAGCGGCTGTACATTAATATCTGAGGTCAATATATACATTTACAGCATTAAATGCCTCCACAGTCAGCAGCTCGGCTGTCGAATTGAAAATGACAATTTAAAAAGCGATGAAACAAACGATGTGAACCACCTCGATAAGGATATTTAACTGTCACACACAGGTGAGATACGCTGTGACGCGGTTATGGAGGCTAGCTTGATAGCTAATGCGCTTCTACAGCATAACATCACCCAGACGCCTACCTGAAGGCTAGTGCTGTCGAATAGCTGCTAAAACGTTGAATGTTGTCGTCACAAAGACAAGCAGCAGCGGCTAAAAGCAGGTTACACCGCAGGGCATGTCGGGGATGCTGCTCGTGTGGGTCGGTGAGGGTGGCTGTGCGTCGCTTCTCCCTGGGCTACTAGACAAAATAAAGCGATGCACCATGGGAAGCCAGGGCAAACAGACAGACAGACAGACAGACAGACCTATCTAAAGATATTCAAACGCCATTATTACCTCTGTCACCTAAAACTGATGATTATGATTAAAATGTCACATATAAGCTGGAAGAAAAAACTATTCAAACCTTAAATGCTATGGAGTGTGAAACGTTCCGAGTGAGATACCCCGTTTGTCGGGGATAAACGTCGTCACCATAGCAACGCACAATCAGTTTCCTGCTCTTCAGAGATGCGTTTGCGCCCTCTAGCGACAGTGTTGTAAACTGCAAGGCTTTACAGTAGACGCCAAGGCATGGGCGGAGATCCCGGGGGGACACGAGCCCGGTTCTGTGGATGCTATTTCATTGATATGTTTTTTGTTGTTGTTTTTAAAGCTGCTCATTTCAGTTGTTGAAAAATATTTGGATAAGCATAATTTAACAACATGTTAAAATTCACTAGAATGGAAGAGATGGCACTTAGCCTACGTCATAATAATTTTCCTGGGAGAGGACCCCCAGAACCCCGTTGTGCCCTGATACTTAAGCTGACATTTAAGATGATTTTTTGTTATGTGCTTGAAAAGTTTGAAACTATTGTGACATGAAATGGTAAAGAAAACCTGCAAGCTGATGCAGGTTTTATTTATTTATTTAACCATCTAGCTCGGTACAAAAGTTTGAGGTTCAGCTAAGCAGAAACTCAAAGTGTTTGATGATGGTGATGGTGATGATGGTGATGATGATGATGATGATGATGATGATGATGATGATGATGAGTAAGCTGAGCAGATCCATCAGGGATTCTAGGATTTTGGGTGAGGGGGTGAACTCCCAGAGGAAACCTTCATGCAGCACAAAGACACACAGAAACGATTTGATCAGGTGATCTGTTTCCTGTGACATAACTCTTGTGCTGCATGTTTTGAATTTGTATCTCGTGGTTGATGGAGGTACTTCCTGGACACAGGATCTCCTCCTCATGCCACGCTGACATCTCTCTTTTCATCACGCTTCACACCACACCTGACTTCTACACTAACATGTTGATGCTTAGGTCCGGTTTAGAACCAGTTAACCTGATGCAAATATATCAGGATGCTGGTAGGGGGGTGAACTGGAGCTTCCAGAGAAAACCCGCACTCAGCACAAGGAGACAGAAATGATCTGGACGAGTGTTTTCTGTGACATCATCCTTGTGTTGCCTTTTTATTTTACAGATGATTAGGTCCATGTGGTGATGTGTTATAGGGAAGGGGCATGATTATGTCCCTTGATGGAAGTGCTATTCTAGTTTTCTGTAATTGATTTAACAACTAATAATCTCATAATTGACCTAATAACAGATAAAGCTGCACAAATGCAGCCAATAACAACCAGGTCTAACTAACACACCCTTTCCACCTCCTACTCTAGAATTTCATTTTTTTCTAACAGTTTCTCTGTGGCTAACTTTCTCGCCTCTGTTTTCTGTTTAAGGGTGTGTTTTAGATAGTCTGCAACCACACCCGTTCTGTCTCTTTGTTTTTGCACTGTAACTGCTCAGTCTTTAACTTTGCCTTTTTATTTGATTTCTTACATCTAATTTTATTTGTGTATTTTAAAAAATGTTTTAATAATTTGCTGTTTTGTTGTCACGTTGATTTTAATGTTTAGTGGAAGCACATTGAATTGTGTGAAATGTGCTGTATAAATAAACTGCCTTTTTGCCGACGTTCCTCTGCTTGTTTCACTGCTGCCTCCATATTTGCAGCTAAATTTTCTTTTTACTCTGCAGACTGAACTCCTCCTCCTCCCACTGCTGCTGTTGCTGTTTAAACTTTTCTCCAGCAGCTTTCATTCTGGAGTTTTCATTTTTCATACAGGCGAGGTGCAGTTCAGCCTCTCTGGTCCTTTTCCTTTCAGCAGAGATGCTTCCAGCTGACTGATGACGGTCACAGCTGATGTTTGTGCTGTGATCAGATCATGCATCTTACCCTGCAAGTCACCTGCTTCCTTCTCATGCTCTGCTTTCTGAGATCTAAGCTGGGTTTTGAGTTGCTCCACTTCTTGTTTTAAACTGGTCCTCTCCCTGGGTTGCCACCTTATCGTGGTGGAGGGGTTTGAGAGTCCCAATGATCCTAGGAGCTAAGTTGTCTGAGGCTTTATGCCTCTGGTAGGGTCACCCATGGCAAACAGGTCCTAGGTGAGGGATCAGACAAAGCGCAGCCCAAAATACCCCTTATGATGAGTTCAATAAATGGAACCAGTGTTCCCTCGCCCGGACGCGGGTCACCGGGGCCCCCCTCTGGAGCCAGGCCTGGAGGTGGGGCACGCTGGCGAGCGCCTGGTGGCCGGGCTTTCACCCATGGAGCCCGGCCGGGCATAGCCCGAAGAGGAGACGTGGGTCCCCCTTCCCATGGGCCCACCACCCGTGGGAGGGGCCAAAGGGGTCGGGTGCAATGTGGAAAGGGCGGTAGCCGGAGGCGGGGACCTTGGCGGTCTGATCCTCGGCTACAGAAGCTGGCTCTTGGTACGTGGAATGTCACCTCTCTGGTGGGGAAAGAGCCGGAGTTGGTGTGTGAGGTTGAGAGGTTCCGACTAGATATAGTTGGACTCACCTCAACGCATGGCTCTGGCTCTGGAACCAGTTTCCTTGAGAGGGGTTGGACTCTCTACCACTCTGGAGTTGCTCCCACTGAGAGGCGTCGAGCAGGGGTGGGCATACTTCTTGCCCCCCATCTTGGTGCCTGTACGTTGGGGTTTACCCCGGTGAGCGAGAGGGTAGCCTCCCTCCGTCTTCGGGTGGGGGGACGGGTCCTGACTGTGGTTTGTGCTTATGCACCAAACTGCAGCTCAGACTACCCACCCTTTTTGGAGTCCCTGGAGGGGGTACTGGAAAGCGCTCCTTCGAGTGACTCCCTCGTTCTGCTGGGGGACTTCAATGCTCACGTGGGCAATGACAGTGAGACCTGGAGAGGTGTGGTTGGGAGGAACGTCCCCCCTGATCTGAACCCGAGTGGTGTTCTGTTATTGGACTTCTGTGCTCGTCATGGATTGTCCATAACAAACACCATGTTCAAGCATAAAGGTGTCCATATGTGCTCTTGGCACCAGGATACCTTAGGCCGCAGGTCGATGATCGATTTTGTTGTCGTTTCATCTGATCTGCGGCCGCATGTCTTGGACACTCGGGTGAAGAGAGGGGCGGAGCTGTCAACTGACCACTACCTGGTGGTGAGTTGGCTTCGATGGTGGGGGAAGATGCCGGTCAGACCTGGCAGGCCCAAACATGTTGTGAGGGTCTGCTGGGAACGTCTGGCAGAGTCTCCTGTCAGAAGGAGCTTCAATTCCCACCTCCGACAGAACTTCGAACACGTCCCGGGGGAAGCGGGGGACATTGAGTCCGAATGGGCCATGTTCCGTGACTCCATTGTCGAGGCGGCTGACCGTAGCTGTGGCCGCAGGGTGGCCGGTGCCTGTCGTGGCGGCAACCCCCGAACCCGCTGGTGGACACCGGCGGTTAGGGATGCTGTCAAGCTGAAGAAAGAGTCCTATCAGGTCCTTTTGGCCCGTGGGACTCCGGAGGCAGCTGATGGGTACCGGCAGTCCAAGCGGAATGCGGCTCGGGTGGTTGCGGAGGCAAAAACCCGGGCGTGGGAGGAGTTCGGTGAGACCATGGAACAAGACTTCCGTACGGCTTCGAGGAGATTCTGGTCCACCATCCGGCGCCTCAGGAGGGGAAAGCAGTGCACTACCAACACTGTTTACAGTGGGGAGGGTGTGCTGCTGACCTCGACTCGGGACGTTGTGAATCGGTGGGCCGAGTACTTCGAAGACCTCCTCAATCCCACCGGCACGTCTTCCAGGATGGAAGCAGAGTCTGGGGGTTTTGGGTTGGGCTCTCCAATCTCTGGAGCAGAGGTCACTGAGGTGGTCAAAAAACTCCTCGGTGGCAAGGCTCCGGGGGTGGATGAGATCCGCCCGGATTTCCTTAAGGCTCTGGATGTTGTGGGGCTGTGTTGGTTGACGCGGCTCTGCAATATCGCGTGGACATCGGGGGCAGTTCCACTGGATTGGCAGACCGGGGTGGTGGACCCCCTATTTAAAAAGGGGGACCGCAGGGTGTGTTCCAACTACAGGGGGATCACACTCCTGAGCCTCCCTGGTAAGGTCTATTCAGGGGTTCTGGAGAGGAGGGTCCGTCGGATAGTCGAACCTCGGATTCAGGAGGAGCAATGTGGTTTTCGTCCTGGCCGTGGAACACTGGACCAGCTCTATACCCTTGGGGGGGTCCTGGAGGGTGCGTGGGAGTTCGCCCAACCAATCTACATGTGTTTTGTGGATTTGGAGAAGGCGTTCGACCGCGTCCCTCGGGGGGCCCTGTGGGGGGTACTCTGGGAGTATGGGGTACCAGGCCCCTTGATACGGGCTGTTAGGTCCCTGTACAACCAGTGTCAGAGCTTGGTCCGCATTGCCGGCAGTAAGTCGGGCTTGTTTCCGGTGAGAGTTGGACTCCGCCAAGGCTGCCCTTTGTCACCGATTCTGTTCATAACTTTTATGGACAGAATTTCTAGGTGCAGCCAAGGTGGTGAGGGGATCCGTTTTGGTGACCTAAGGATCAGGTCTCTGCTTTTTGCAGATGATGTGGTCCTGTTGGTTTCATCAGAACGTGATCTCCGGCTTTCGCTGGAGCAGTTCGCAGCCGGGTGTGAAGCAGCTGGGATGAGAATCAGCTCCTCTAAATCCGAGACCATGGTCTTGAGTCGGAAAAGGGTAGAATGCCTTCTCCAGGTCAGGGACGAGGTCCTGCCCCAAGTGGAGGAGTTCAAGTATCTCGGGGTCTTGTTCACGAGTGAGGGAAGGGTGGAGCGTGAGATCGACAGGCGGATTGGTGCTGCGTCTGCAGTGATGCGGGCGTTGTGCCGGTCTGTTGTGGTGAAGAGGGAGCTGAGCCAAAAGGCGAAGCTCTCAATTTACCGGTCGATCTACGTTCCTACCCTCACCTATGGTCACGAGCTTTGGGTAGTGACCGAAAGAACGAGATCGCGAATACAAGCGGCCGAAATGAGTTTTCTTCGCAGGGTGGCTGGGCTCTCCCTTAGAGATAGGGTGA
>SSNS01000270.1:630005-731949 GCA_006937985.1 Aphyosemion australe | reverse complement strand
GAGTTTAGGGAACAGCTGGATATGGCTTCGTCTGTTTAGTGTCACATTCTTACATTTCAGCAGTGGGAGAAAAAGGATGTACATACAGAGAGCCTTGGCTGTGTTTTTGCCTTTGATGACGCTGAAGTTACAAACCCTCCTGTGATCCTAAGAAAAGAGCTAAAACACAGCTGAGATGAGCCGACAGCAGGTAAGGCATTCTGGATGCTTCACCATCGACACGCAGGATGACGGAGGGAGAGGAGGTAGTCCTATAACAGTCATGTCTGTGTTGTGATTTTAAAAAAGCCAGAGATGGATCAGAGTTGTTCGTTTGTCCCCAAACTCCTCTCATCAGATTACACAGAACGTGGCCTTTAAAATACTGCATGAAAATGTGAGAACATGTCACGTAAAACCACCAGAACGCCCCGCTCTGGACTTCCTCTGAGCCGCGCCGACAAACAAGGTGCAATGAAGAACACTTAAAAGTCGTCTGTGTGTGGCCTTTTGGAGAGGGACGATGAGTCAGACCACCAAAACACTGACAGATTCAGGAGAAAGGGGGAAAAAGCAAACTGAATATAAAAAATGGGACGTTCGGTTTAGATTTCTGTTTTAGACATCTGTGTGGACACTTTTACACGCAGGGACAAAAGGAAAACTTGTGCGTCAGTTATCTTCAGTTCTATATATGTAAAATAAATGGCACTTAACACTAAGATCTCAGAACTGTACAAAATCTGTCAGGATGAGGAGGAGAGCTGCAGCAGCCCCCAGGACAGCTAAAGGTCAGAGGTCAAACCGTCACACCGGCTCCTAGCTGAGACGTGAGCAGGACAGCTGAGACAGACACCAGGGGTCAGAGAAAGATGGCTTATTTCTGTCCTCTCTTCACCGTGAGGGAACTCGGAGCCTTACGGGTCGGCGCCGGCGTCACTCACGTCAACCTGGTTGTTTCTGAGTGTGGCGGCGCTGAAACCCACAAGCAGCTGGACCAGAACCAGTTAAAGGAGAACAGTGGGGGTCGTGTGCTCCACTTCCACCTGCAGACGGATGTTTAGTAAAAATGCCACCGAGAACAGACCGACAGCTAAGTGCTCAATATTGGAAAACCGCTTCAACAAACACAGACAGGATTCATAAAAACAGTGAGAAGTGTCACTTGTCTCAGTGCCATCCACCTGGCGAACCCCTCCCCCCCTCCCTCTTAACACAACATCAGCAATGAACTGCTAGTTTACCCTGTAAACCAATGATATGACACCCCCCTTGCCTCGCCCCTCCCACACACACACAATCTCAGCCCCTTAACCCTGCCCCTTAANGGCAGTTCCACTGGATTGGCAGACCGGGGTGGTGGACCCCCTATTTAAAAAGGGGGACCGCAGGGTGTGTTCCAACTACAGGGGGATCACACTCCTGAGCCTCCCTGGTAAGGTCTATTCAGGGGTTCTGGAGAGGAGGGTCCGTCGGATAGTCGAACCTCGGATTCAGGAGGAGCAATGTGGTTTTCGTCCTGGCCGTGGAACACTGGACCAGCTCTATACCCTTGGGGGGGTCCTGGAGGGTGCGTGGGAGTTCGCCCAACCAATCTACATGTGTTTTGTGGATTTGGAGAAGGCGTTCGACCGCGTCCCTCGGGGGGCCCTGTGGGGGGTACTCTGGGAGTATGGGGTACCAGGCCCCTTGATACGGGCTGTTAGGTCCCTGTACAACCAGTGTCAGAGCTTGGTCCGCATTGCCGGCAGTAAGTCGGGCTTGTTTCCGGTGAGAGTTGGACTCCGCCAAGGCTGCCCTTTGTCACCGATTCTGTTCATAACTTTTATGGACAGAATTTCTAGGTGCAGCCAAGGTGGTGAGGGGATCCGTTTTGGTGACCTAAGGATCAGGTCTCTGCTTTTTGCAGATGATGTGGTCCTGTTGGTTTCATCAGAACGTGATCTCCGGCTTTCGCTGGAGCAGTTCGCAGCCGGGTGTGAAGCAGCTGGGATGAGAATCAGCTCCTCTAAATCCGAGACCATGGTCTTGAGTCGGAAAAGGGTAGAATGCCTTCTCCAGGTCAGGGACGAGGTCCTGCCCCAAGTGGAGGAGTTCAAGTATCTCGGGGTCTTGTTCACGAGTGAGGGAAGGGTGGAGCGTGAGATCGACAGGCGGATTGGTGCTGCATCTGCAGTGATGCGGGCGTTGTGCCGGTCTGTTGTGGTGAAGAGGGAGCTGAGCCAAAAGGCGAAGCTCTCAATTTACCGGTCGATCTACGTTCCTACCCTCACCTATGGTCACGAGCTTTGGGTAGTGACCGAAAGAACGAGATCGCGAATACAAGCGGCCGAAATGAGTTTTCTTCGCAGGGTGGCTGGGCTCTCCCTTAGAGATAGGGTGAAAAGCTCGGTCATCCGGGAGGGGCTCAGAGTAGACCCGCTGCTCCTCCACATCGAGAGGAGCCAGTTGAGGTGGCTCGGGCATCTGATTAGGATGCCTCCTGGACACCTCCCTGGTGAGGTTTTCCGGGCACGTCCAACCGGGAGGAGACCCAAAGGAAGACCCAGGACACGCTGGAGAGATTATGTCTCTCGGCTGGCCTGGGAACGCCTTGGGATTCCCCCGGAGGAGCTGGCCCAAGTGGCTGGGGAGAGGGAGGTCTGGGCTTCCCTCCTTAGGCTGCTGCCCCCGCGACCCGACTCCGGATAAGCGGAAGACAATGGATGGATGGATGGATGGATGGATGGTCTCTGATGACATTCCTGCACCAGACCACGTTCTTTGATCAAAGCGTCTTTATCGTGGCATGCCTCCTCCTGGTGTTGATCTAAAATATTCTCAATCCTCATCTTGTTTTTGATCTCAGAATTCAGTAATTGTGCCGTCTCTTGGACTTCCTGGACTGCATTTGCATGCATTCATTTCTCTGTGAAGAGTTCTGCTGTTAATTTATCCAGCTACTTCTTCTGCGTTCTGCTTCTCAAGAGCAGAATTCTCCTCTTCCTCTGAGTGGAGCAGGTCTGACTGTTGACCTGAAGCTGCAGTCAGTGGGCTCTGTGCAGCTGGAGGAGGTTGAACCATTTCACTGCTTCGTGGCTCAGGCGATACCTCTGTGGTTTCAGGAAGCACAGCAGAGATTTTGGTCAGAGAGGGTTGTTGGCTGAAGGTGCTGCAGCAGGGATCTCTGGACAAGGTTCAGAGGTTTCAGGGATTGATGCTGCAGCTCGGCACTTGGGAACCCTTTTAGGTCTCTGTGGCAGTGGAGGGGGATGGATAGACCTGGGAATGGGCTCAGATTGTGTTTCTGCAGCTGGACATGTTTCAGGATTTTGTTGGACTGGGATTTGAAGAGTTGTTTGCCATCAGAAATCCTTTTAGGTCTCTGCGTCAGTTATTCCTGATCTCTCACAGACTTCTCTAATGCTTTTGCAGCTTGAGCAGAAATGCTTGTTTATAGAATTTGGGTGTTGCTTTTTTAGGCTGTTTTGTGACTTCATTTTTGCTCAAGTTCAGAAATTGTTCATTGATCAGATTTAGTCCAAGGTTAGACCTGTGTGCTGCATTTAAAAATTAAATTGAAGGAAATTGTCTATGGTGCATTATGCACTGAAAAAAAAATCTATTCTTATAGTAACTCTAATGCTTCTTTAGAGGATTTGCTCTCAGTCTAGACCATCTGACTTATTTACTCTGTAGTTAAATTATTTTTCAGTTATTCTGTAGTGAAGGACCTTCAAAACGCTGATTAGTTCACTGACCTCATGTGTCTAACTAGGAATGCATGAAACTGGACAGCAGAGGGCAGTGTTGCACTTCTACTGCTGGTAAACATTAGAGGCTGGGTCAGCCAGGAGTAAAAAAAAAAGGTTTTCTAAAGGAGAACGCTTTAGAAAACCTTTAAAATCTTGAGTTTCGATAAATCCACACATCATTTAAAAACATCTAAGAATCCTGATAAATCAGTTTATTATCTTAACTTTTCTTCAGCTCTCAGGTGCATAAAATGTTCTGCTGTGGGAAATTCTTCATGGACTCAGTAGCACTTCTGAGAAATATCTTCAGTGAGCCCGGTTTCTGGTTGTAAAAACAAAATGCAAAGAAAAAACTCTGAGGAAGACTGACTAGATTAGATTTATTGATAGCTGTCTGGGTTCAAGTCAATGGGTTGTTTCTTGTTGTATTTAATAATTAATCTCAGATCTATATTTTCAGGAGCAACTATTGATTTTATCCTGATCTTTGAAACCTTTTTCAGCACATTTGTGACCGAGCTTCCTCTGAACTCTGAGTGCTAACCTGTAAAAACAGAGCCCCTTTCATTCCTGCCCCAAACATCCTGATACATTATTTCTGGCCTGAGAAATCCCACCTGATACAGTTTCAGTGTAAATCGATACAAACTAAAAACAAAAGCATTTCTTTTTATTCCCAACCTGAGAACCAGCCTCTCGAGTACAAAATGATATCCTGTGGAGTAAATGGAGTTATTGTTCTCCTCCAGAAGTGGTCTTTAATCTCTACCTGTCTTTGTCCTGTTTGCAGCAGAGATTAAACTCTTTCTGTTTACCTTTAGTGATTCTGGCACACGTCCCAGCTGCAGACCAGTTCAGGAGCAGGAAAGTTATTCCTGCTCAAACAGAAGGAATTAGAAAAATAAATCTCCAAGCAGGATCCTTCTAGCTACCTCCATATTTCATAACAGGTATTAGCTCATTGAAAAGGACCAATCCAATAAAAGAAGCAGGTTTGAGTATTCATGGGGGGGTTGCCTAACAAGGAATTCTAGTTGGAATCAAACGGAGAAACGTCCTCCACAGACTGACCAGAGCTTCTCAGGTGTGCACAGTTAGATTTCCTTTAACAACCTGGCAGCATTCATAAAAACGTCTCGATCTCTCCCGAGCCCACTGATGCCATACATGAGGGTGCTGGACGCCTTGGAAAAGCAATAAGAGAGAGCCATTAAATTGCTATTTCTTTTACAACGTTTTGGCACAAAATCACAAATTACTGAGATCCAAAAGAATGAATTTATGCCATTCATGAACGTGTCTCTTTGGTAAAGCTGCTGGATTAGGAACAGATAAAATCACAAGTGAAATGCGGCACATGGTGCTGTTTTACTGCCGCTGCTCTGTCACGCTGCCAGCACAAACACTTCTCAGGTTGTAACAGTTTTACAGTTGTTATATTGGAATTGGCAAGGAAAGCGCCTCTCAAACTCTGAAAAGCTAATTTAATTTTCCCAGACCTGCATTTTTTTGTTCTTATTTGTCTGACCAAAGAAAAACAGTCATCAATGTATCACTTACAGCAGCCTGCAAGCATTGAGTTAATAGTTTCTACTACTGTTGTTATGAAGCAAGTCAAAGATGGTATTAGGCTCAATATGTTGCATTTCTGTAATAGTCCAGGCAAGAATACGCCATTATTTAAAACTTCAGATGTTAATTTTGATGTCTTTCACATAATTTATTTGTTTTGGGGATAACCCTGTTTATATTAAAGGTACAATAAGAAAGAATTTCACAGTGAAATAATCACAAAACAGTCTAAGGTCTCAATCATGTTAGAAGGAAGGTTACATTGCCAGCTGAGGGGTTGTCAGTTTTTCTCCGTTCAAAGTGGCCAAAGAGGGACGTAGTCATTGTTTACATACTGTCCCTCCTCTATACTTCCTGGTTCCAGAGCCAATCATATGTGAGCCCACGGCGACAAACACTGCTGCGCCAGCATTTGTAGTATGACACTGGCTGACAAGAAGCAGCAGCGTTGTGAAAAGAATGTTAGCCAGTAGCAGGAACAACCCAGAAGTTATTACCCCTACTCTATTATTGGTTAAACAAAGGCAAGAGGCTAACACAGAGCTAACAATGCTAAAGGAGAATTAGAAAAAATAGTCTGCTTTTTCAATTAGCAACAACTGGATATTACAGTGAAATATATTTATCTACTTATCAAATTACTCTCAATGACTCGTCTTCCAAATCCGAGACCATGGTCTTGAATCGGAAAAGGGTAGAATGCCTTCTCCGGGTCAGGGATGAGGTCCTGTCTCAAGTGGAAGAGTTTAAGTGTTTTGGGGTTTTATTCACGAGTGAGGGAACGATGGGGCAGGAGATTGATAGGTGGATTGGAGCTGCGTCTGCAGTGATGCGGGTGTTGTACCGGTCTGTCGTGGTGAAGAGAGAGCTGAGCCAGAAAGCTCTCGATTTACCGGTTGATCTTTGTTCCTACCCTCATCTATGTTCACAAACTTTGAGTAGTGACCAAAAAAAGAGATCATGGATACAAGCGGTCAAAATGAGTCTTCTTCGCAGGGTGTCTGGGCTCTCCCTTAGAGATAGGGTGAGAAGCTCGGTCATCCGGGAGGGGCTCGGTGTAGACCCGCTGCTCCTTCACATCGAGAGGAGACAGTTGAGGTAACTCAGGAATCTGGTTAGGATGCCTCCTGGATGCCTTCCTGGTGAGGGTTTCCAGGCACGTCCAACCGGGAGGAGACCCAAGTGAAGACCCTGGAAGGACTATGTTTCTTGGCTGGCCTGGGAACACATTTGACCACACAATGTCATTCTTACTTGATGCACCTTTAACTTACTAATAAATCACTGATAAATAAAAAAATAGTTTTAATATTTACTTCCTCAAAACTTGTTCCTGCTCATATAAGAGATATTCAAGTCTAAAGTTCAATAAATCCAGATACTTTTCTGCTTTGATTTGTTTGTTTGGTAGGAAAAACATTTTGACTTTCAAACAAAAAATGCCATAAGAGTCCAGAACTTTCTCCCATGAAGCCACTGGAATAAAAAAGAAAAAATATAATCTCTTAGATTAAAGGTTATTTCAACAAAAATCAGCAACTCTGACTCAACTTGTTCCTGACTGAACATTTAAAATTTACTAGCTGACACAACTAAAATGAACACAGAGAGGAAATTAGAGCCAACATATCCTGATGGACAGACCTGCTATGGAGCCATTTCTCCACCTTTCTCTGCCATTTAGAAGTTAATACATATGGCTTTTATGTCTTACAGTCCAGGAAGAGCCGTGCACTAATTTCACACATTTAACATCCTTACCCACTATACTAGAATTTTAAAGACAAATGTTAAAGTTTGAAACTATAATTAATAATTTAGTAATGTTCAACCCTTGAAAGAAGCTGCATTCTACATTATTTAACCAGTTCTAAATGTTTTGACATCATTAGGACATCTGATATAAATCAATATATTTTTAAACTTACACTAAGTTAGGATTTATAATTAAGACTCTTAATGGACTCAGTAATTAAAACTTAACCTGTGAACATTCAGCGTATGCTCAGCAGCCAGTGAGCATTTCTAAAAAGCAGACGTTCCTTTCTTGGATTCAGAACCGTCATAAAACCCTCTGGGCTCTTGTTTCAGCCACCTCAGCTGTTCACTCTGCACCACCGTGATTGCTGCTCCAAGATCCAGCTCAAATATTCTCTGTTTTTCCAGAGACGGAGGAGACTGGCTGCAGGTTTCCCCTGTTTTAAGGAGAAATATTTCATTTTGGTGTCAAGTCACTAAAAGGTTCAGAGTTCTGCTGACTCGCTCATTTCTAGTGCCTGCTTTTATCCACCCTTAAACCACTGATGGAGAACGCAAAAAATAAAAATGTTCTCAGAACACTTAGTGTTTAACAGCAGAACTCGCTGAATATTTGCCATAAACAGTTCTGAGGAAAGCACCTGCAGGTTTAACTTGACTTTTAGATTATTGGGACCATAGAGTGAGAGCCACATACATATGTATGACATTCCTAGGATCCTGGCTGTTTAAAACCATCATTTAATGCTTACAGAGAATCCCAGCTAACACCACACTGTTCTTTCCCCCCAATCTATTTCTATTTTTATTCATTTTTTTAATTGCTGAAGGTTACAATAGCATCCTACTGCTTTTGTGTATTTACCTGTATTATATTTTTCCTATTCTATAAGTGTCTGTGCTGCCTGAACGAGTGAATTTCTTCACTGTGGGATCAATAAAGTCTATTCTATTCAGCCAGCTGGTTGAAAATCAGCTTGTGTTTGTGGAAAGAAATCAAAGCAGAAACAAAAAAATCTAAAATAATCTGAGAAAAAAAAGAGTGTTGAGGGCAGTTGTCAAAAGACACATAAAGGAAATTTAAAAAGCAATTATATCCAAATGACTGGGACACTGTTGTGTTTCGTGTTTTGTATTCACAACAGATCACATAAACAAACCAGAGGGTTAAAGAATGAAAATATTTTGTGAATGGATGCAAAACTAAAGCATTCCAGCTTAAAACTCTCTTTTTAAAAAAATACAGGTGAAACTCAAAAAATTTGAAAATCATTCAAAACTTCATTTCAGTAATTTAACTTAAAAGGTGAAACGTGAGATAGACTCATTTAATGCAAAGCAAGAAATGTCAAGCCTTTATTTGTTATAATTGATGATTATGGCTTACAGCTGATGAAAACTCTAAATCTCAGACAATTAGAATATTGTGAAAAGGTTCAATAATCTAGACTCAAAGTGTCACACTCTAATCAGCTAATGAATCCAAAACAACTGCAAAGCGTTCCTGAGTCTTTAAATTGTAAAATAAGAAATAAATGGACTTTTGCAGCATATTCAAATTTTTAGACTTTCACCTGTAATAACCATCTGCATCATAACTCCATTCCATCTGCAAGATGGTGGCAGTGCTATAGCTTGTGTTTGAGAGCTGCATTTTAGTCAAGATGGGCAGAAAACTAGTGAATGTGTTTTTTTAAGACAAAACAAATATTTAATTGTCTCTGCGTTTGACTGATACTCTGCTAAAGGTCCAGGGATTGGTCTGATGAAGACTTGAGGAAAGTTATTTTCTCTGATGAAACATCTGGAAAAAGAATTGTCTGGAGAAGAAAAGGTGAGCACTCCCATCAGTCCTGTGTACTGCCAACAGTACAGCATCCTTAGACCATCCGTGTGTGTGTGGTGGTGGTGGTGTGTGTGGGGGGGGGCCGCAAGAGAGTGGACCCATTCATTGTTTAGCCTCAGAACACAGACATGAATAAATTATGGTACCCAAACATCCTCCCAGAGTAACTCCTCCAGATCATTACGACCAGCTTTGTGATGAAAGATGTCTTTTCCAGCATGATGGAGCTCCGTGTCAGAACACTATATCAAAATAAGCAGCTTGGGAAATGAAACATCAAAATTTGAGGCTAACAGTGAAGAATGAGCAGCCATCAGTCAGCATCTGGACCAGAAGCTGACTGCCAGCATGCCAGGGTTGATCTGCAGAGGTCTTCAAAAAGAAGGACCAACATGACAAAAATGGAGTCTGCATAAGCGTAGGTAATTATCAGTAATCAGATGATCAACAATGCTATCACCGACCACAGGTGTTTGAGCTTGTCGTGTGACAGAGTGACAGACCCCTCCTGAAGGATCAAAGCAAAAACCAGCTGCTGTTTATGGACTTTAGTGTCTGTGTGATCACCGATGGCCTCAGGCCCGCTGCAGTCAAGCTGAGCTACTCATCTTTAGAGGAGAACTCCAAATAAAACAGCGCTGCTAAGCCAAGCAAAACCCACTACAGAACTATTTTCCACCATCTGTGTGGCCAGACAAAATACAAGGAAACCATTTGCCTCAGCCTTCCCAGATCAAGAAACACTTGATCAGTGAGACTGACGAAAAGAGCCAATCAGCATGCTGTCAGGACTCTTCCTAAAGCCGCCCACTTCCTCTGTGGGGAACAGTGAAAAGCTTCACCTATAGCTTCACGCCTGTCCAAGCCGCTTCAGAAGCTCGGCGCCGACAGGGTGTGTCTCAGGAACTCGTCTGAACTCAAAACATTTGCTTTGCAGCTCGTGTCTTTTATTTTCTTCCCACCATTTGAGTCAGACGCACTTCCTCCCCTACTGACAACATCCTGTGTTTCCCACATGGGTTCAAGACCTTCCAAGTTCTTTGCCAGACATTCTGCTCTGGTGCTGCAGTGACCTGCTGCCAGGATCTCCCAGAGACTTCCACTGCTCAGGAATGTTGACTTTAAAAAAATGTCAGCAACAGGGACATCTCCCTTTTGAGAGGCTGCAGCAGCAGGGTCCTCAGGGCCTCATGGAGGGGACAGTGCTTGACTGTCCTCTTTCATGGAGGACAGAAGAAGAGCACAGGACAGTCTCACCCAGCTGCTCGAACAGAAACCCAACACCGGCTGGACTCTGAGAGCAGTCGGCACAGGAAAGCCACGGATTACAGCCTCCACTCCCACAGTATCCTCAGTAACACCACCGTCGTCCTTGGCTGTCCATCAAACTCCGCTCTGCAGCAACAGTAAAAACCTTTGATTGTCTCAGAGTGAAGGAAACGGTCAAAATATGAAAACAATGTTACTGTTTACATTACTGTTCTTTTGCGGTGTGCTTTTTCTCATCTGATTTTTTCATTGGCAGCTATTGCTTCTATTATTTTCCACAACAGCTTTAACAGCCGCTCAATGCCGAGCCGAGGCTTTGCAGCAGAATCCTCCTGTGCATATTCTGCTGTTTAGTGGCAAATGTGATTGAGTTTCATTTCAGAACATTCTTTCCATGCCGTACTTTCATTCAGGCTCTGCCTGGAGACTCATGAAACTCCCAACAGCGCCTCAGAGGGTGCAACGAGTAGAGAATTTATCTGCCACTCAGACCAACACTGTGCCAGAATCACTCAATCAACTATATTTGGTTGATTGATTGATTGATTGATTGATTATCTTTTTTGTGTTGAACACAAATTAACCTGCATTTTCCACATATAAGCTGTTTTTAAAGCTCTGATGGATGGTGTGTCTTTTGCTGAATGTAATTAAAAATTAAATAAAATTTTTAGTGACAGACACACCTTCACATAAATCACTTTGGGAGGAGCAGAGCTCCTGATGATTCAAGTGCTTGGCAGCATCTCCCAGATTTAACAGGAGCGAGTGACACTGTTCTGACTTGCTCTCTAAATACCTGACAGCAATACTCAAAAATAGATGTGAAGCACAATCTTATGGGGAAATGGTGATGCAAAAACACATTCTGAAGAATGAAGATTCCAACGGACATGGAGAACCCAGAGAAGACCTCACTGGAAGAAGATGGATGGGCAGACAGACGGATGGATGGATGGATGGATGGATGGATGGATGGATGGATGGATGGATGGATGGATGGATGGATGGATGGATGGATGGATGGATGGATGGATGGATGGATGGGCAGACAGACGGATGGATGGATGGATGGATGGACGGACGGACGGACGGACGGACGGATGGATGGTTTGAGTCTATGAAGCGAAGTTTTGCCAAATAAAACAATATCTCATATCACATAGTTCTACAATTCAGTGAATGTGCCACAACTGATACAGAAAAATGAAAATTCTCTGAAAATCACTGACTGGACATCAAGCACTGCTTCTGAATTGTTGTTGAACACAATAATTTTCAGCAACAAACTAATGAAACTGGCCTGGACAAAAATGAAGAAACCCTTAACTTAATATTTTGTTGCTTGACCTTTAGAGTCAATCACTGTAATCAAGGAATCACTGTAACTCTCACCTGTCCACAGGTATTTTTACTCCACACCTCATGATCAAACTGCTCCAGCTGTCTCAGGTCTGAGGAGTTTCCTCTCCAGATGTTTCAACTCCTTCTACAGATGTTCAGCAGGTTTTAGCTCAGGGATCTTGGAAGTGTTTGGTTCAGATATGTTCTGTTTCTAGCTGTGTGTGTTGAGTCTTTGTCCTGTAAGAGATGACCTGAGACTGAGACCAAGCTGTCTGCACATTTCACTCCAGAATGTCTTGAGGAGTCTCTTTGGACCCTGAACAGATTCAAGTCTTCCTAGTCCAGATGCAGCAAAGCAGAACCATAATAGAAACGGGCCTTCTCACAATAAGTAGAGGTATTTTCTTTGCATGCTATATTTGTGTCTGGGACCATGGACTGAATGTGTTTTGCTCCAGATTTCTCATCAATCCAGAGGAAATTCTTCTAGAACCTTTGCAGCTTGTCAACGTGCATTTTGGTAAATCTCAGTCTCATGTTCTATGATTTGCCTTGGTTGAAACAGTAACAGATGATGTGATCTGACACTGATGTAGTTAGGAGTTCACATCTAATCTCTTAGGATGTAGTTCTGGTTCTTTGTTTACTGTTCATATTATTCGTCTCTTCGGTTTTTCACCAATTCTCCCCTAGTAGACAATTCCAAGGAGGTGGCTAGATGGTGGTCTAGCCTTTAGCTACCTAGAGATGGTGGTCTAGGCTTTAGCTACCTGGAGATGGTGGTCTAGGCTTTAGCTACCTGGAGATGGTGGTCTAGGCTTTAGCTACCTGGAGATGGTGGTCTAGGCTTTAGCTACCTAGAGATGGTGGTCTAGGCTTTAGCTACCTGGAGATGGTGGTCTAGGCTTTAGCTACCTGGAGATGGTGGTCTAGGCTTTAGCTACCTGGAGATGGTGGTCTAGGCTTTAGCTACATTGAGATGGTGGTCTAGGCCAGGGGTTCCCAATTTTTTTTCTGTGGGGACCCCCTTGCCTGTGTCCAAGACAAGCCAGGACCCCCAACCCCAACTCCTACACGCATAAACACGTTAAATGTGATAATTTGCAAACTTTATACAGACATACAGTATTATAACTTTTATATGGAGTTCTGATTATACTGTAGGGTGTGTTATTAGGATTTTATAAGTGTAATTTTTACAAATAAAATCTTGCTAACCTCACAACCTCAGCAAAGACAAAATTATGGGGACCCCCTGTAATCTTGTGGGGACCCCATTTGGGGTCCCGACCCCTGATTTGGGAACCCCTGGTCTAGGCTTTAGCTACCTGGAGATGGTGGTCTAGGCTTTAGCTACCTGGAGATGGTGGTCTAGGCTTTAGCTACGTGGAGATGGTGGTCTAGGCTTTAGCTACCTGGAGATGGTGGTCTAGGCTTTAGCTACGTGGAGATGGTGGTCTAGGCTTTAGCTACGTGGAGATGGTGGTCTAGGCTTTAGCAACCTGGAGATGGTGGTCTAGGCTTTAGCACCCTGGAGATGGTGGTCTAGCCTTTAGCTACCTGGAAATGGTGGTCTAGGCTTTAGTTTTAACACACTGGTCACTAATCATTGTTCTGATCTCCAGAGACAACTCTCATAAGTTCTCTGTGGTCCTTGTCCAGTATGATCCAAACCCTGACCAACCCTGTACAGTGCTCTCACCCTTTCTCTTCACCTTCTACACCTCAGACCTCACCTACAACACCAGCAGCTGTCACCTCCAGAAGTTCTCTGATGACTCGGCCATCGTCGGCTGTGTGTCTGAGGGGGACGACCAGGAGTACAGGTCAGTCATCATGGACTTTGTGGACTGGTGTGAGCGTAACCACCTTCACTTGAACACCAGTAAAACAAAGGAAATGGTGATTGACTTCCAGACAAACACTCCTCCTCACTCACCAGTAAACATCCAGGGAGCAGACATTGAGGTGGTGGACACCTTTAAGTACCTTGGTGTTCACCTCAACAGTAAACTGAACTGGTCCCACAACACAGATGCTCTGTATAAGAAGGGCCAAAGCCGCCTCCATCTCATGGGGAGGCTGAGGTCCTTCGGAGTTAACTCCCAGCTGCTAAAATCCTTTTATCACTCTGTTGTTGGCTCTGTTATTCATTCTGCTGTGGTCTGCTGGGGTGTAGGCAGCTCTGACCAAGACAGGAAGAGACTGAACAAGCTAGCTACCAGAGCTAGCTCGGTTCTGGGCTGCCCACTGGATTCTGTTGAGGAGACGTGTGAGAGGAGGATGCTGGGGAAGATGACCTCCATCTTAAGAAACCCCTCCCACCCACTGCACTCCACTGTGGAGGTCATGGACAGCTCCTCCAGAGGTAGACTGAAACATCCCAGATGCAAAACTGAGCGCTATCGTAGATCTTTCATCCCCTCTGCTGTAAGAGTGTTTAACTCCTCAGTTTAAGCTGTGCTGGTATCATCCTGGTACACAATAACACCAATGCAATATTCATGTGTTCTATAATTGTGCAATAACGGATTCTAACTGTTGTCTGTGTCTCTTACAGTATGCTGCATAGTGTTGGTACCAAGTTTGTTTTCATCTTTATTTGTGTGGTTTTTTTTTTAGTGATCTAGGATTTAATAGTAGATTACTGCCTATGTGTTTATAGATGTATCCTTGTTTTTTTATCTTCTTCTAATTACCTTTTGAGTGATGGTGCTGCTGTGACAAGTGAATTTCCCCACTGTGGGATCAATAAAGTCTATTCTGTTCTATTCTGATACCAAACAGACCTTAGATTGTTTTAGTTAAAATTATTCATCTGTTGAAACACAATTTAACTGCATGTCTGCTTAGACTTAGATGGTTTTTTATTCTCATTTTTAAATCTGCGCTCTGATAGAAGCTTTGGAAGATTGCCACCATCTAATGTTTTCAGACAAAAAGAAGAAAATGGAATCAGAGATGATTTTTAGCGGTTGGTTGGTGTTTGTTCACATCCCTGGAAGCCAACGCTCCCGTTGGCAGGTTGTCCCCGTGCCTGTTAGCCCTCCCAGCTTTATGTTTATATCTTGGGTTTCTCTCCTTCTACCTCACTGTCTAAATATTTTCTAACGCCACTAAAGAATTTCCCAATGTTGTTGAAGCAGTGGAGCGATCATATTCAATGAGCAGAAACGCTGTAATTCCTCCTTCAGCTGATACCTCCTGAAGAGTCTCTACTCAGCATATTCCTATCTTTACTGCAGATCACCAAATATTCTTACTGTAAGACTGTACGGCAGTTCTGAAGCATAAACACAAATAAATGATGACTTGTTTCTATAACCCACTAAGAAAAATCAGCCTCGGGACCAACTTGAATTCTTTCTTTGTCGAGCTGACAGTTTATGGCTAAAAATAAATCTGTGGTGTAATGCAGGGCTTCCCTCAGGACTATTTGGTTTTCTTCCAGGTGGGCTTTGAGTGGGTCTGGAGGGGCCCCGTATTCAGCCAAGTCAAATTCCTGCATTTTTCATATATAAATAAACAAAAGCCACACAGTCTGGTCGTGATGTGGCAGGGAAGGTGTCAACCAGAAAAGTCTCACGAGGTTTAAACATCACCTGGTTTCTGTCTATAAAGGTTAAATAAAGTTAATTATTTAAGTCTTTAGTTTTAACTATGAATGAAAGTGTTGCAACATGCTGGTTGCACTTTGTCTCGCAGCAGGGAGGTTGCAGGTTCAAATCCCACCTGTGTGGTGCTAGCATGTTCTCCCCATGCATGTATGGGTTTTATCTTGGTGCTCCAGCTGACCAATAACATGCATGTTAGGTAAGTGGTCTCTGGTTGCTTGTCTCTGTGTGACCCTGTGATGGACAGGTGACCTGTCCAGGGTGTCCTCGCCTCTCTCCTAGTGACCGCTGGAGTTAGACAGCAGCTTCCTGTGACCCTAATGAGGAATAAGTGGTTTAGAAAATGAGGGAATGAGTAAAAATCAAAGACAAGGTTAATCTGAGTAAATACAAAATGATTTTATTTATTAAAGAAAAAAAAAGTCTGTCCAAACCAACCTGACAGTTTGTGAAAAACAAAATATTTTCTTGTTAAATCATGTGATTACCAAGATTATTTAGAAAGCTGACTTCAGTTTTAATAACCAAACCTGGACTTGGACTTGCTACTGGACCTGTAGGATTAATCACCTCAGTAGAACCGGTCTGACAACATGAAGGAGGTGAAAAGGTTTCAAAAAGCAACACATCATGCTCCTTTCTGATGAAATCGAAGAACAAAACAACCCAGAATAACATCTAAAGCCTGGCATGCCTCACTCGGTTCAAGTTAAGGTCTGAAATAGACGGGAGGAATAAATATATTCAGCATTTTTGAATTTTAAATCTTTTGAGTATTTCTGTGTTGTTTTCTTGTTGTTTATTCTTTCTTCTCCCTTTTTGCTCCTATACTTTTTGTAATTGCTACTGTGACACCAAAATTACAATAAAGGGGGTTTCTCTCTATTTATATTCTATTCTATAATAAATGGCATTATAAAAGAGTTCCAAGGAGAAAACCAAATCCCAAAACTGTCAAAGAACATCTTGATTCCCAATGAGATGAAAGTAGAAGATGGAAGTCGTGTTTCTGCAGTAAAACTAAGTCTGCTTTTCAGAAAAACATCACAGCAACAATGAAGCATGGTGGTGGTGGTGTGATGGTCTGGGGCTGCTTTGCTGCTTCAGGACTTGGACCACTCGCTGTAACTGATGGATCCAGGACTTTTGAATTTTTGACTTGTTTAGCAATTATATGATATGATATGATATTATGTTATGTTATATGATATGATATGTGATGTGATGTTATGTTCTGTTCTGTTCTGTTCTGTTCTGTTCTGTTCTGTTCTGTTCTGTTCTGTTATATTATATTACATTTGAAAGTTAAGGATTTACTAAACTTGAAACCATCATAAGGGTCATTCTGAGTGTATAACACCACATAAAAGTCAAAGTGGAGGATAAAAATATTCTAGATGGAACAAATGTTTGTTTCCTGACCAAAAACTAAATATTTTTATTGTTGTGTTCAAAGACTCATTAGAATTCTTGTCTTTAGGCACATTTTCATTTCTCCCACACTGACCGTGTCTCCTCTGCAGCAGCAGCAGGGGCGGAGCACACATCTGCTGAAGCCATGCACACACAGCTGATTATTGCAGGTAAACTTTCCTATTACTGCTCTGAAAATGAATAGTGTGGCTGCCAGCAAAGACAACAACATTTCACCAGGGGCACAGTCACTGCAAGGTAATTTCAGCTTTTTTCTTTTTGATAAACATGGTAAAAACGTTTGAACAGGACGACACAGAGAAATGTCTGTAGAAGTATATAAACTGTGAAACTGGGGGTAATATTTGTGTGCACAGCTGGCACTTTGAGTATATTTACATCTGCATGCTTGACAGATTTGACTTTGCAGTGAACGGCTCTTGGACTGAAGGGTAACTGCTCTGGAGTGTTTCAAATGCAGCCGCTATCCCACACTGGAGTATTTATCTTTCTCTTTAAACCCTGTTTTTATACGCTTGTTTGTTCAACGGCTGTTTAATTAGGTGAATAAGCACTAAATAAAGGCCTTTTTTGCCTGTTCAGTGACCTGCTTGTACCTTCATTGAGCTATTAGTCTTTAAGAGGTGTGAATAACCATTTGAACCAAAAAGGTTGTACAGAAAAAAACAACATTCTCAGTGTGCTCCAGTTAAGGAATATTTGTTTCTGCAACTCTTGATGTTTATTAGTGTGCTAATTAATAGTCCAATACAGTATTTAGGATTAAAATATTTATCTGTAGAATCCTCCCCATGCTACATAATGATTTGTGTTTTCTAAATAAAAGCCTCCCAATCAAGCAGCAGTTATAAACACTTTTAATAAACCACTTTACTGCCGTTTCTCTTTACAAGCTTCCCTCAAAGAGAGAAAAAAAATACGTCAAGATGGGCTTCACCCATCCAAGCCCTGGAAAAATCCTACAGAAATAAAAGACGCGTTTTACGAGAACAAGCCGTCCTAACAGACAAGCTGTCAGGGACGTTTCTGCACATGCAGGAAAACTGCAATCAGCGTCAAAACAGCTGGTAAAGTTTACAGGCATGCAGCAAGTTATTCATACATGAAACGATGCAAATGTAAAAAACAAAAACATGGGGTCATGCATGACATGTTAGGGTTGAATGAGACAGACACAGGGGAGAGGCAACAGGGAAAACCACATTTTCATATTTGAGATCACAAAAGTTCAGAGAATGAGAGTAAACTTGTAAAAACATTTACGCGCTGTGGTAAAGCTGTTATGAAGCTGTTAAAATCCCAACAAACGGGTGCCAGTCAAGACACTGCTCTTATGAAGAAGGATTTAGTTTCTCTAACATGGGTTCTTTTAGTACAAACCAAAAACAGACAGTAACTTACTAATAAATCCTTTGCTGCTGAAATACTTGTACATGACACACGTGCTGCTTCCATCCTCTCTGCTGGCTGACCTCAGGTATGACCCTCTCCCTCCTCTGATCCAGGCCAGACCCACGGGCCTGACAGCAGCGCCCGTTTGTTTTACTTCCTTCAGGGGCCTGGAAGCCATTGTCCCAGCTGGTCCATCATCTAGATTTGAATTAATGCGAGTAAAATTCTCCTGAATGAGACTATGAAACAATAAGAAGCAGAAGCAGTGACAGGAAGTGTTATGGGGCGTCTTTGTTCTGACTCAGGCAGGAGAGTTATGACATCACGTTCCAAGATGATCTGCAGAATTTTTTATACTGTTTTTATTGTCTACAGTAGCTCAGCGTGTGGTTTTTGGATTCAAAGAGCAGTTTTATGCTTTAATAGTGAATAACTATTTGACTTCAGATGTGGGAGGTGATGCCTTTTGGGCTCTCCCCCCACCCTCACCCACCCCCTGTATGTTTTTACAGGTGCACATGTGATGTATAAGTGTTAAAGCCTATATAACTGAGCGCTGACCCACGCTGGCGCTGCTGCTTCTGTCCTGAGCAGTGAAACCAGGACACTGAACAACAAACAGACCACAGACGAGGAGCCATCAGAGGGTTTTTGGGACAACTAAATAACATTTAGTTTACAGATGGTCTTTGCCTTTTGAAGGACAAACATATTATAGAAGCATCAATAAATAAATGTTCCAACTCATTAAAGCTTGCCCTCAGTGTATTTTAATTCATAATCATAAAAACTATTATCGGGCCAAAGGAGTGGGAATCACATTTTTATAGAGCTTTGAAGTTATTTTTACACACATTATGGAATGTCACCTATGTGTTTCCTTTAGATGTCCTGGTCCAAATCTAGTCCTGAGTTCCTCCATAAAAACATTAATCAGAATAAAACACTAGATTACAACTTTTATGTTAAACATCAACTAGAATAAATTCATGACACAACGATGACTAAACGCTGATTCTCTGACAACCTCACCAACTGTCATGAGATGTTATTTTTTTTTATCTGCTCCTTTGTGTGTGTGTGTGTGTGTGTGTGTGTGTGTGTGTGTGTGTGTGTGTGTGTGTGTGTGTGTAAAACCAGCTTAGTAGAAGAGTTATAGGTCAGATAAATAATGTTCTGGAGCTGCAGTCTAGTGTTGTTCTGAAGCAGGCCTGAGGGAGGATAAGTGAGAGCAGACCAACATGCAGGACGTGAACATGTCTTTGCATCTTTACAGTGATTCTGTGGTCGGGGGTGTCCACGTCTCAGTAACAAACCCAAACAGGCCACTAGGTGTCTCCTCCTACTACAGCTGAGTTCCAGGTTTCTGCTCCGTATTCCTGCAGAAATGCTTTATGGATTCCAGTTTATTGTCAAAGTGCACGTTGTTTATAATTGCCCAAAAGTAAAACTAGTTTTAGCTAGTCCCCTAAAGACAAGAGCAGACAACCTGTGAAACAAACTGCTGCAGCATCTTTTAAAATTAAAAACCTGTAATCTCACTGTTATCAGATCAAACTCAAAAAAGCATGAAATCCAAAAATTCTCTAACAAATTCAACCATATTTGTCAAAACATGACTAGTTTACCTGGGAGACAATGTTACAGCACAACCAGGTTCCAGAAAGACTTCCAAAGTATTCCTGGAAGAATCTTGGCATCCTGAACTTCACACTTGCATGGTTTGATCAGATAATTGAAATCCTTTCCTAAATCCATTCACACCGAATCATGTTTGTAAAAATAAACTGAAAGACTGACACGTTGAAAGCAAGTGAATGTAAAACGGAGACAGATCTAAAGCCAGTTTGGGTTTGTCTCGGCTGTGTCTGTGAAAAGAGACACCATTTTTCGGCTTATCTGTGTCCATTCACTCAGGCTGCTCCATGCACATTACTCCATTTCTATAAGGGATTGTCTCCATCTCCCTAACCTTTCTGCCATGGGCTTCTTCTCGGACCAATCATAACCAAACCTTCAACTCAAGGTACTTCCAAAGGAAGGACTCAAACTCCAGGTTCTGGTGCAAATGAAAAGTTTGATCTTAAATGACACCTGACCCACTCAGAAATGAGCTGGATGAACTAAGTCTGGTCAATAACCCAACCCCTCCGCTTAACTCCTGGGAGCTGTGTGTGAATCTGTCCCACTTTCAGCTTCCTGCACAGCAGTTTTAAGAGCTCTGCTGTTTTTTAGTTATCTAAATCACTGCAGAGGGGGGTGGGGTGAAGGTCCCCACACCTGAAAGACGGGGCGGTGAGGTGGATTGCTCTTAGTGAAGGCTGGACCGCAGCAGAGGAGGAAACAGTGACTTATTGTTGCAAAGTTATTTTGTTCTACCACTTCCACACCCTCCCACCCCCACCCCACCTCCCACACACACTTTCTGGAAGAAGGCCAAGCATTTTGGGTGTGTGCCTGCAGGATACTGCGCTAAATAGCAGTATTCTTTCATTTTGGCTTGCTTGTCAGAAGTAAAGTTAGGGACGGGCTCAGAAAATGATTGGTGGGACTTTAGGTCCGGGTTAACTCCCTTTGACCTACAAATGCACAAGCCTGGCTATGAAAGGCAGCGATCCTTGAAGAAGTGGACAGACACATTAGTGGTGCAGTGACACTGGTTGGTGATAAAAGAAAAGAAAATTGAGGCTAACAGGTATTTTATCGTTGTTTCTTTGGTCCTGTAAGTACGTAACCACAGCTCTTTGAGATGAAGAGAATTCAGCCATTTTTCATGCGTTGGATTTAATTTCACCAAACTCCTCCAGCAGCCCGTCGCAGACAGATGCTCCTCATCTCAGCTGATTACCTGATGGATTTTTCATTAGTTTCAGTTTAAAACATCTGGTCACCACATTCCTGATGTGGTTTATCAGTGCAGTAATCAATACTAGCTCCGGTGCTGCAGCAGATGGAGGTCTGGATCGTCTTCGCTGAAGCGGACGCGTCCAAAAGCGTCTCTTGAAAATTGGTGGCAGCTGCTGAGATTCTGACAGATTTGAGATGCATCTCAGAGTTTGAATGTTTATATTTTAATTTAGTTGAGTATTTTGTTTAATGTAACCTCGTCACAACCCTTTCTGCAGCTTTCTGAAGTCACATGTTGTTGGAAGTGTTGCAGGAGTGTAAATAGATTCCTGACGGCTGCTGAAGCTTGGATTTTGCGTCTGGGGCTACGAGCGGGGCTTCTTCCTGTCTCACACAGGATGTGGGGTATCCTGTCTGGCAGCAGCAGAGGAGGATTCTGGGCTTCAAAGGCTGGAGGAAGTGGTGAAGGGATGGACCTCCTAAGAAACCTGTATTTGATGTTGGCAGATTTCATCTGATAATTCAGAAGTTATTAATTAGAAGGAATATTTTTCATGTAGATATTTGTGTTTTATTACCTGAACTTCACAGGAGACTGAACTCAAATCAAACTTTGACATTTCAGATGTCCTCTATGCAACAGTTTCTGTTGGGAATGTCGCTCTTGTCCCGAACGCTCTCCAGTGGGTTCAGCATCCTCCCACAGACCTTGTTCTATTTACAAGTGAGGGGGTTGTGTGAAAGACTTACACATCGGGACTTGAGAAGTATGTGCAGTTGGCCGTTCCACCGGCATCTGAGTCATGACAGCTGACAAGGAATGTGCAAAGAGGCTCAAAAACTCACCGACAAGCAGACAGGATGAGTGGAGACCAAGCAGAAGGGGAAAGAGTTTGTTAACCGTGACTTTTTAAAATCCCTGCACACGCCTGGGATTGTATACCTTCTTGTTAGAGATCAAAGGAGGATTCTGAGAGGACTGCTGAAGAAATCAAGTAATTATCACTTTGAAGGTGAAACGTCTTTACTTGCATTTGTTGTAAAACCTTTTCCTGGCCACATGTGTTTGGCATTAACCGTCCTGTTCCCCACATTGGCTAAGACGTTTTAAGACCACCATGGGGGCCTTTAGAAGGAGGCCTGAGACAGAAGAAAGTCTATTTATAGACCAAAATCACAACAGGCTGTTGTTGATTAGTCAGGTTTGTTATAGAGGGGCTGTGCAGTGGAACACACAAGTCATTGGCTAAAGCTAAACAGGAAGTAACAAGAATAGTATCTCCTAACAGAGAAGGGCCTAATCCCAATACTCGCATTTGCACCCTTCAATTGCGCGTTCCCGGCCAGGGGTGCGAGTGCGTAGGGTGTCTCGATTCTCAAGTGCAGAAGGTGACCACTACGCCCGTTTTGCACCCTTAATCCACACTTCACCCAAGTCCACATCAACTTTGGGCAAGGGTATTACCCACAATCCATTGTTGCGTGGGAAGTTTGAGAAGAAGGCTCAAGAGCCTTTTCTGAAAACATGTATTTTCAAATGAAAGAAGTTCATTTTAGGACGATTAATGATATTTATTTATGCTCTGAATGTTTTAGACTAAGATTTAATGTGGACAGCAATGAATGTAAATTTTGTTTGTTTGAAAGTTGTTAATAAAGTTTTTTTTAAAAAGTAGCACAAACAGCGACCGGCATCCCACGGTTGATGACACAACGCTCCCTGTCCCAATCGGCACACTTGTGCACTACGCACTCGAAGCCACCTCCTCTAAGTGCACTTCACAGAAGGGTGTAGGGTGCAGTGTGAGTATTGGGATTGGGCCAAGCCCAGACAACACTCAGCCACCTCGACCATCTCCTCTGGTAGGACCTGGAGGTGTTCCTGGGTCAGTCTTAGGACCTACTATCAGAAGGACATGCCTGAAACACCTCCTCTGGGAGGTGTCCAGGAGGAATCTAATTAAGACACTTTATGGATAAAATGCAGCAGGAACATCTGTAAAACAATCACTCACCGGTTTGTTTTTCCCATCTGACTCAGGCCTTTTGCAGAAGTTTCGTTTGTTCCAAATTGATCTGACTCAATTATGTTTATCATATTATTCCTAGCCTTATGTGAGCGCGCCACACCTTCTCTCCTGTGCATGATGGATTATCATGACCATGTTACAGCGCCACCTACAGGTCTGGAATAATTACTGCAGCTTTTTGGTTGTTTTTATTGTGGAGGTAGAAATTTCCAGAAACAGTGCCATTTTTACATTTAGACAAGAAATAAAAAACAAGATTTGTAAAAACAGTTTATGTGAAGGATTACAATAACTAAATGATATGTTGACAACTCTATATATTAGTATTTGTTTGGACAACTATATAACTAGTTCAATAATAATAACGGATTAGTTTTATGTAGAGCTTTCGGGGCACTCAGAGTGCTCGCCATTATTCAAGCACTCAAACATTCACACACTGCTGTTCAGTTAGTTTATTAGTTTGACCGTTATGAAAACAGAACACTTTCTAACTAAAGATATAACATTGTTAAATGACTGAAATTATTTTATTGTAAAATCATTTATGACAAAACCATCCAGCCTATATCAGCTGTAACTTGATAATATGTGATTTAAAAAATATAAGAGTGCACTGAATGAGTGAATGAGGTCAGTAGACTCCTCTGCAGAGATCTGTTCTGCAGTCAAAACATTTAGTATAAATACAGAAGAAATACTGTGTAGAATAAGCTGGACTTTGCCAGAGTTAAATACTAAGTAATAATATGTCCTTTCATTTCTTGTTCCAAAATCCACTAATGTCATGTGGAGCGACTTGGCTGAGTTCGGGTTATTTCTGCGGCTCTGACTTGGAGGGATTCTCACAGCAGCTAAAACTTTAGGATAACAAAATCCTACTTGTGGTGATCCTGGATCCTAACAGGGTGTCAACATGCCTCTCAAGAATGTGCTGAGCTCCACTCTGACTGGAGGGATCCCTCAGGGGTGTGTGTGTGTGTGTGTGTGTGTGTGTGTGTGTGTGTGTGTGTGTGTGTGTGTGTGTGTGTGTGTGTGTGTGTGTGTGTGTGTGTGTGTGTGTGTGTGTGTGTGTGTGTGTGTGTGTGAGTGGAGTTTGTGATGAGTCACTTGGACCAGAGTGTAAAGGCTGATTTTGACTAGCTGTGTTGTAGTAGAGAAATGACACCCATCTTTGATCCTTGGTTTCCACAAGGCTGAAGGATTTCTAAGACCATCATGGGTGATGGTGGCAGAAGAGTGAAGTGCCCGTCCCATAACCAGATGGTTGCAGGTCAAAGCCCTGTTGCAGTTGTTGTGTCCTTGAACAAGACGCTCAGTCAGCCTTGCCTGCTGGTGGTGGTCGGAGGAACCGGTGGTGCCAGTGCTTGTCAGCCTCGTCTCTGTCTGCGTACCCCAGGGTAGCTGTGGCTACATTGTAGTTTATCACCACCAGTGATAGCACTACGTAAAGCACCTTGGGGGGTTGTGGACATTAGAAGGTGCTATATTAAACACATGCCATTTACCATTATAATTTTATGACTTCCCAGTTTGAACAGCTTCATTCCTAAACCCACTTTCTCTCGTTCGGGTGTGCAGGAGGCTGGAGCCGGTTGTCTCTGGGCCAGTGGTGGGGAACATCCTGGACAGGTCACCAGTCCCACACAAAGCTCTTTGTGGATTAGTTAGAGTCACACACACCAGAGTTATTCTACAAGAATGCTTTTGTGCAGCCACAAAAAAGTTACCCAGCTGTGAGAAAGTTTTATTTTACCAAGAAAACAAACAAAAGGAATCTAAAGAGTATCTTTTACCCTGCAGAGAGGTGGTCAGTATTTATTTATTTTTGTCGACCAACTGATTTATTTTCAGGAACAACACGATGTCTTTGAGAAATGTAAATTTTGCTTTTAATAAAGGGCATTCTGCAGAATCTGCTCTGATTAATCCGGTGACTGCAGACAGAATAGCTACAGTTTTAGTCTTGTTGGACTTATCTGCAGCTTTTGACACTGTCGATCTAATTAACAGGCTTAGTGGTGATATCTGGAGCTGTTCTAGCTCAGATTTCACCTTTCAAACTAATGTTTCAGTGTCTGTATGAATCAAATTGTGTCAGACACTCCAGATCTGCCATCTGAGGCACCCCAAGGCTCTGTTTTTGGTTCACTCACTTTTACTCTAAACACGTCATCAATAATTCTCATAATATCTCCTTCTGTTTCTACCCAAATGTCATTAAGATGCTGTTTGTTCTAGGTTCTTTAAACTGTCTAGACGAATCAAGTGTCGATCAGAAATCAGAAATCCCTGACAAATCAACACCCTTCAATGAAACTCTTGGTTGCATAAATTATTGTGAGGCATTTGTCACATATTCCAACGAAAAAAGCTCTTGATCACCTGCAGTTGGTGCAGAGCTCTGCAGCACCATTGCTGGTTTAATGTTTCTGTTGAATTAATTAGAAATGCTTAATTTAATTTTCACAGCTCTGCTACTCCTAAATCAGAGACCCGACTGTAGAAGACACTTATTTTGTTATGACTTTATATTTAATCGTGAATGCTTAATTAAACAATGGAAGACTTTCTTATTCCAGCTTGTTTCAACTTAAGATTTTTAAAAGTATCTTTACATTTTCATGTATTTAGAATTATCTGTATTATTTAATTTTAATCATCGTGTTTTAATTTGAACGTCTGTTTTAGTGAGGACTGATTTGATCTGTGAAAGGTGCAGTGTAAATAAACGTTTACTTCCTGGCTTATTTAGCGATGTGTAACATCTCAGTCCTGCTTCTGGAAACTGGGAGTGAAATTTTTAGGCTTGATTTTGTTTAGCAGCTGTTGCCCAGAGCAGCAGCCGTTCCTGCCTCTGTGGAGCCTTCACAAGCCAAGTCAGCCCACACACTGCAGGAGGACAAATGGCACAGTGAACTCACTGGACGGTCCTGCTTGGTGACACAGATCGGTCCCAGAACAACTGGAATAATACAGTTTTTGTTTTCTTGGTAGGAAAAAAACTTCTCTGTAGTCTCATTTTCATAGATTCCTCTTGGTGCATGAACCCACTTTGTCCATCATGTTGAAGATGAAGGTGCTTTCACTCAGGTGGAAAAGCAGACAAGGTCAGTTATTGTCTCAAAGGGAAATGTGCTGTCAAGGATGCAGCTCAAAGACAAAAGGGCCGTTTCACGGGCCCAACAGGAACATGTGTGCAGCACATGGTGAAGCTTGCACTAAGTGAGAGCCACGGGCTGGAAAGGCCCACACAGACTTGGCTACAAACAACCACCAAACATTGCTCACACACGTACACATATCACCATTTCTAGAAGATTCACACAATAACTTTGGCTTACAGGTGTTACTCGATGCATGCACATGATTGTGAGTGCATGTGGTGAAAAGGCAGATCCGGTACCGGCGTGTGAAATTGTTGCAGAACACCCACAGAGCTCAGAGAGCTCATTATAGCTAATTGCCTAAATGTAGCACAACAGGAACTGCAAAGCTGTCATTCAAAGACACCAAACACAGACACAAACCCTCCTGCACACCTCCTGTTTTTCACATCTACAAACCTTGCCTCCCTTTTAGCACCTCATCCCTAACTGCTGCTCGTCTGAACGTTTACAGGCCGACTCCAGAGCTCAGAGCTCTCCGTAAAATGACTGAGAGCCTGTTGGAGTTGATCCGTGCTGGCGTGGACTCAGATTGCTGAGGCTGCTTTATTCAGCTGTGGGGTTTTCCCCCTTGCTGTGGTATTGATGGAATCCTAAAGATGCTTAGAGCCAGATGTCTCAAAGACAGAGAAAGAAAAGAGGCGAAGAGGCAGTCTGCTGCCCCACACGGGGTCTTCAACATGCTTGAGCTCTCTCAGGCCTCACAAAGCTGAGAAGCATGTGTTCGGACTTTCAGGGATCCAAAAATAAGATCAAATCCTCCCAGACCTTTAAAATATAACAAAGAGAGTAATTCACAAAGTTTTGTGTGCTCAGAGAGACAAACTTATATTTAACACTGGAGCTGTGCTGCTAACTTGTCATCCTTGGAAATAGGAGAAGGTCTCAATGGTGTCTTTGAAAAAATCTGTTGAGAAAAATGATTCTTTTAACCTGCTCAATATTCCAGTAACACCAGAGCGAGGTCCTGCACCCATAACCCTCCCAAACATTTTGAGACTTTTAGAAACTATGTTAGAAACTCCATCATGAATGTTGTTTACAAGTTGTTGCTAACACATGAGAAAGCCCAGTGAGCACATGAAATATTAAAAATACCAGCTTGTTACACTTCATTGAAAAATCTTCTTCTACCATAATACTAAACAAATAATCAGATTGTCTCTACACTCCCAGACATGTCTCTGTGACTAAGTCCAGTAAAATCATGCATGAGCTTCTGCACACTAGGGATGTAATCCTATTGATTTACAGACATGCACCTGTGTTGTGATTGCAGGCTGAATCATCTCAAACTGGTTTCAGGTGCTCATGTATCAAACTATCAGCAGTGTATTAAGACACGTACCATATCGGCCACAGACCAGACATGCTCACCCCTGCTGCACACAATGATGACATTTATCTCGTGCAAAAACTCACTTAAGCTTTGAACACAACTAAGTGGAACTGCTGCAGCGTTAGCTCCATATTTTATTGCACAAACACAAACAGACATTAACCTCCACTCATATTTATATTAAAAGGGATTTGGTCGCTCTGAGAAGTGCTCCCAAGTAATTAGGTTATTAGAACTGGAAAATGTCCTAATAACGTAATAAAAAGACAAGATAGAACTTTTCTTTACTATTCTAATGACCCATTTACTTTACTGACACTCTCCTCTCAGTTAATCTGCTCTTTCTCCCAGAGAAAAGCTCTGGACAGACAGGAAGTGAGTCGTCCCTGGGTTTTGGGCCTTCACACAAGTGTTTATTGTCCCAACCTCAGATAATTAGCATTGTAGACACCAAGTACAAAGTCAAGGGCATTAGAGCTCAGGAGTCTGCAGGGGAGGGAGGCAGAGGAAGCAAAACAGAGCCAGACTGGGCTGTGTATTTGTTTTAAAAGTGAGTGATGTGAGAATGCTGAGTGAGATGAACAGGAGTGATTGTCCTCCAGTCATGCCTGTGCTCCTCATTATACTTCTCCCTTGACTGACTTCCTGTAGTAATTTAGAAATTACCTGGTTTGAGTAAAATTTGGAGAAGGCATTTATCTGTCTCCTCCACTTGTGATAAAACATTTCTCAGCTAAGTCCCGAATGCTCTGAAGAGCTTCACCATGTGTGTAGAGATGGACACACTGCAGGAAACAGCCTGCACCCTCTTTGCCTCGCTATCTGGGAACTAAAAAGGGGAAAGTTAATGAGTGAGAGTGTGTGTGTTCTTCTTCTGTAAAATGCCTTCCAGAGCCGTTAAAAAGTTCTCTTCCTTCACAGCAGCAGGGAACAGGAGGCTGCAGGAATGTGCTCTGTCCACACAGACAAGGGAAAAACATTCCTACAGCAGTGGAGAGAGCCCCAGCACAGAGTTCGACCGAAAATACTTTAGAGATGCATAGAACTAGAATTGTTAACATTGTCTTTGTTTCATTTTTAGATGTTTTCTTTGGGTTTAGACATGCTAACCCCACACGCCTGTTGCTCATCTGTAATCACCTCACCTGTTGGTCATCCAGCAATACCCCCCATATATACTCCCTGCACTCACTGGCTGTGTTCAAATCAGGGGCCGTGTCCTTCTAAGGCTGCATTTAAAGGCTGATTACTGTGGTGCAACAAAGTCTGTCTAAACTCAGATGCAGCCCACAAATGCATCCTCCAGGATTTGAAGGACAGGTCTGTTGTATCCTTCATGGCCCACCCTATCTTAAGATTCCTTGTGGGCTGAACACATTTGAATAAGTATACATGTTAAGATAAGTTAAAGGTCAATTTACTCATATTTTTAATACATGTGCAGAAGTCTCTAGTAGGAATGAATGCCTTGTATATCATTCTGTGGGGGATAAACGCTCCAGTGCACCTGTTGGAGGATGTAGAAGTCAGCCAACCAGTTCATGGTTGTAGACTGTGTCCTTCGAAGGATGCACCCACTGAATTTGGACAATAGCCACGGTCAAATCTTGCTTCTCCTGTTTGTTAGTGCATCCTACTTCCTGGTTTTGTTTTGTTTTGTCACATATATAAGAGTCACAGCTCCTTCCATCTCCTCTAAAAGACCTAAATTGGCTCCTGTCCCGACAGACATTGTCTTGACTGATTTCTCTGGTTAGGAGAGTACTGCTACATTCAATAGATTTTGGGAAAAGAATTTTTGTGGACTGATGAGACAACAAGGATATTTTCTGGAAGGTTTTAATCTAACCCTGTCACATCTGGAGAAAAACTAGCACTGCAATTCAGAAGAGTATCCTACCAACAGTCAGGCATGGTGGTGGTAGCGTGATGGTCTGGGGCTGCTTTCTGTAACTGATGGAACCATGAACCCTGCTCTCTAGCAGAACATCCTGACATTCATCCAGGTTTTTTCATTCCGTGCTTTAAAAGATGCTCATAGGCCTCCATCCTGATGGAAAGTCCCACATTCACGTAATTCAGTTGTCTTTTTGCTATTTTGTCTGTGACAAATAACAGTTTTGGCTATTAAAGCCAGTGAAACGTTATGAAGGATCTGCACATTGCACGTTTACTTTAAAGAAGCATGGACTGACATGAAGGGGGTTTTGTAAACCAACTCAGTGTGAATGGCTCGTGCAATTAAAGTTCATTCCCATGGTTTTGGTGGTTTTATAAAGTAGCACAAACATGAAGCCCAACATGCCCAGAAAGCAAAAGTGGCCACATTCAACAGGAGCCAAGAAATGATCTGTCCCATTAGGCACAAACTGCTTCAGTGGATGCTGTTAGTGACCAAGTACAGTAACGAACTGCAGAGCAGAACTGTTTCTCTTCTCTAAAATTAAAGCCGTTCGTCCTTTTGAAAAAAATGCAAACGGAGTGGGAGCGACAGTTTTGGAGCAAAGCAGCAGCCATGCCCAGATTAGTTACACCAGGAGAAGCCAAAAGAGAGCCAAACGTTCAGAAGGAAATTATGCCTCCTAAAAATAAAGTGATTACAAATAAAAACAAAGGCATAAAGGGACATTTGTTAGCCTTCTTAATAATAAAAAAAACAACACATGCATTCTGGTGTAAATGTGTTTTGTTTTGCATTAAAGGGACACAGATCACTGAGCTGCCAAAGGTTAAAACTCCCTCACTTTAAGCTGCTGTGAGAAGGAAAAATTCCCAGAAGGGCCACACAGCATCAGACATTTAGGCACAGCAGCGTGGCATCAACAGACTCTTAACAGGATTAAAGCTGCAGTGGTCCTGATGAGGACCAGTTCTAGGTGACAATTCCTGTAAATGAAGATGACAGATTCAGCTGTATGTGAGGGGCAGGAAAACCCCTGCTATCCTCTCAGTGTGACACTAATCAGGAAAATCTCCCTCAGCTGGAGAACTTGAGATGAAACCACAAAGTGTCTGGAAGGAGCTGACTCCAGAGTAAGGTATGATACAGCGATGAAGCTTTGGCTTAATCCTGAGCGCAGAAACGTTGGTGATGGGCTCATCTAGATAAAAGGACTGATGACTGTAAACATGCACTCCAGTGTTCTGAAGGTTCTCCTCATGGGAACAAATCTGCAACATTCGAGTCATATCACTTACAAATCTCTGTGAATGTTGGAGCTGAACTGGCACCATGTGTGTTTGGGAACAGCCGTTTTAAAGCTTTTCAAAATAAGATTTTAATTTATCATCAGTCATCTGTTTCCTATATGAAGACGCTGCTAATTATTGACTATATGAGGAGGAAATGAGAGGCTGTGGAGATGAGAGGCAGAGAAAAACAGGAAAATAATTAAATGAGGCTCGGGCAACTAGAGGACAGAAAGAGGCAATAAATTACCTCCTGTCACATGTTTCAACTGGGATTCCTGCTCAAACCCAACAGCACGGCTGCCTTCAGAAGTCATTTGCACTTTCATAATGTTTGGATTAAGTGGAGTTTGCCGTCCTTGTTTGGTGGCTGGAAAACCAGGATAAACACAGAGGGAGAGGTCGTCCATGTTTACTCTAACATGGAAAGAAATGCATCTGTTTGTGTACCACTTAGGACAGTAATGTTCTCAGTCCCTGTGAGAGTCATGGGAGTGATTCAAGAGAAAACGGAGGTGGTCACAGTCGTTCTGGGAATCAGCAGGAGGAGACGGGCGAGGCTTGGCCTGGTCCATTCATCCATCCGTCCGTCCATCCATCCATCCATCCGTCCGTCCGTCCGTCCGTCCGTCCGTCCGTCCGTCCGTCCGTCCGTCCGTCCGTCCGTCCGTCCATCCGTCCGTCCATCCATCCATCCATCCATCCATCCATCCATCCATTCATCCATCCATCTATCCATTCAACCATCTGTCTTTCCATTATCTACACGTGAGTTTTGGATGTATCAGTTACAGGTTAGAGAAATCCAGACATCCCTCTCCTCAGCAACGCTCTCCTCCTCCTGGGGCGTCCCAAGATGTTCCCAGGGCCAAGGAGGACATTTAATGCTCCAGATCTTCCAGAGAAAAGCACATGGATGCATTTATTTGAAGTAGAAAAGAGATGCTGTTGAGACAAATACTTTCATGTTGTCGCTGAGATAGATGACTAAAATATCAAAGTATTTTTGTGAATTATTGTATTTTGAAACATATTGATAAGCTATGGTACCTAAAGCAACTATAACTGAATTGCATTTATTATATTGTAGTAATTATACACTAAAAATCTGAAATACTTAAATGCGATGTTTGTGGTGTGTGGCTCTAGAGTACCTGGGATCTTGTTCTCTAAGTCAAAACTCTGCAAGAGTGAAGATCGGGTCATCCTGAACATGAAGATGGAGACAGTCAATTGGAGTAAACATCTTTGATTTCATAATCAATATCTGAGATTAAATCAATGATTAGAACCAGGAACAGTTCAAATCAGTAGATTACCTCTAAAATCACTCCCTACAAGCTGCCGACTAACGGAGTTATTACAGCTGCTTCTTTTCCATCTCTGCAGTTCAAACCATTTCCTTCTCTCCTACTACACAACAGTACAGTGACCTGCCCTCAGCAGCGCTGGAAAAATGTTACAAAATCTCCTGGAAGACCATGATCTGACAATCCAACTAAACGTCCGCTCTCACGGTTGCACCGGACAGGCTGCTGTTGACAAAGAAATATGAGGACATACTGAAATCTGTCTCTCTCTCTCTCTCCCATCCTTATAAATGGATCAAGTTCCCAGAAAATCACTAAGTCCTGGTTGACTACACAGCTGTCAGCAACAGTTGATTTCTTACTGCAGAAAAAATCAGACAAACTGAACCTGTGCTGATAGACGGTGGAGTAATGGAGCTGCTCTCGTGCATCGTGGTGTAGAGTTCCTGATATGAGATTTATCTGAAACATTAGATCAGATTTCCTCTTGAGCCCTAAAGCATGGTTAATGGCTAAATCCAAATGAGGAACTCTGTTTCCACCTGGTTCACTGACAGCTGTGCTACATGTGAGGATAAAGAGGTTTGTAATGTAAGGAAGGGACCTGCTGGAGCAGAAGAAGGTAAAGGGAAGCTTGTTTGTCCATTATTTGTGTTTGATCTTGTTGTTTCCTGCCTTATATGGAGCAAACATCAGTCACACATCAACTTGTCAAAGTTGGATCAATCAAAACATCACAAAGTTAAATTTGGAAAACTTCCTGATGGAAGTGGTCTGAGTCAGCTTTGGGAAAAAAAATCACCTTTATGCTTCTCAGAATGTCACAAAAAGTCAGAAAAGTGTTACGTATGGGCAGAAAAATGGATTTGGGCCACTTATTATTATTATTATTTCCAGTCAAAAAGATAATTATTAATAGAAGATATGCCAACTATTAGGTGAGCGCACGCGCGCGTGTGTGTTTGGGTTCTTTGCTAGCATTGTCACACACAAACTCAAGGTGAGAGAGAGATTAGGTTTCTCTCTGTGTTGACACTGGAGATAAGAAGTCTGGGATATGCAAACACAGTTTCACTCCTAGACTCACCTTTAGTTTCCCACAGAGAAGCACACACACTCACGCACACACATACACACACACACACACACGCATGCACACACGCACACACACAGGTTTTTTATTTTTAGGAGCTGTACACAGCAAATTCAACATGCTCAAATTAACACCGTCAGAGTTGATTTCAACACTTTTTAAGTGTCTATATGGGTCCACACCAGAAAGAGTTCATTTAACTCTTTTTGGAGAGTTGGTACTTTAACTCTGATTTAGTGTCAAAAACCAACTCTTCTGGAGTTGACAATTTAACACTGGTGTTAGAGTTAATATAGTAACTCCAAAATAGAACAAATTACCTAAAAACATGACTCCCACAATGCACCTCGCCCACTGCAGCTCCTGCAGCTCTCTGCAGCCAATCGGTTGTTACCAGTCCAACTTTTGAATAAAGGGGTGGAGTCTGTGAATTAACTCTGCAGGTGTTATAGCCACTGTGGGAGTTCAGAGTTAGCTTTTCAGGAGTTATTTTGTCCAAAATGATTCCTACAGAGTTGATTAGGAAACATTCCTTTTTAACACTTGGGTTTAACTCTCATGTCAGTGTTACATATCAACTATGTAAGTCTTTTAGTGTTAAATGAACTATTCTTAGTGTTAAATTGGACCAACACCCAAAAATTAACACTTTTAAATTTGCTGTGTAGAAATGTAACGAGGCTTGATTTATCGTCTGTGTTCGTTTACTAGTCTGCTCACATTTGTAGGACCCAAACACTCAGCGACCTGCTGCCTCTGCTCATCTAATGCAACAAACTGAGCTTCTGGTCTTCTGTTTGATGCAGGATACCTTTACTCAACTCTCTTTAAGCCTTTTGTCTCTGAGTCCTGCTTGTGAAGACCCTGATTTCTGTCCTTTTTACGCCTCAGCAGCAGGCAGTTCCAGTCGATCTCAGAGACTGCTGCTCTGGTTTTGCTGCATGCAAAGAAAAGCACATGGGTGTGGTAATAAAAGTCCAAAACTCACGGTAGGCTGGGAGTTAATTTTAGCTCACTGGAGCTGGCAACTAGTAGGAAAGCTCAGCAACAAACACATGGGAGGAAAAGAACGGGATCGGCTGGGACAGAGAATGTAGCATGTTGCAGAGACATGATGGGTAGTTTCAAATTCAAATGCAAAAAACTTTATTAATCCCAGAGGGAAGCTGAGTGTTTCTGCTCCATCTCAGCATCAGATTCACAAAGCACCTCAAGTTGAGCAAGTTTAAGCTATTTGCTCTCTTTTGCTGTCAAATCACCTTTACAGACAGCAGGGTGCTTGTTGCCTTCTCTCTCCATGCAGGAAGGTTTGAACCAGGAGGTCACCATCCCACAAAATTATTATTTGGGATACTCTGACCTTCATCACTGGAAGAGAGGATGAGTTGGACTTTTCCCAACATTCCTGCCCTCTTTTTATGGAGGCAACTGTCCAGCAGATTTATCCTTTTCCTATGTTTTTTAGCCCCAGCCTTCAGGAGAATGGGTTTATCTAACCCTAAAGGTGTGTTTTAAGCAGCACAGGTCATTAAATATCAGAACATTTTAGTCTTTGCAGTATTTGCATAAAATCTGGCACTTAAAAGAAAAGTGGATCCAGTGGAACTGCTGGCAGCAAACTGTTAAGATTTTTTTCCCCACAGCAGCCAAGCTTGTGGGGTGAAAATGTGTTTGCTCAGAGCCAAAGTTTAATAACACGTTTTGTACCAACTTGAAATAAATAAAATTGAAGAATTCAGAGCCAGAAACCATCCTGGTCCCAGAATGAAGCGTTTGCTCAGTGTTTGGGTTTGTGGGCTGTCAGTGGTGGTGAGGACTCCAGCTCGTTGGTGAAACACACTCGTGCTCATTATGCATGGCAGCGGTGAGGATGTTTATAAAGTTGGTGTTTTCTCTTGGTTTACTTTTCTCTTTCACCTAATGTCACTTTCTCTCCCTCTCTCCATGTCTCTGGTGCTGACGTGACAGAGGCAGTACGAGGTGTCCACCTCAGACTCTGTAGGTCGAGTCTGAAACCCAACACTGGCACCAGGAGTCACTTTCCACATGACTCAAATGCCCACCACCAGCTTTGTGCCCCACAGTCACAGGACTGGGCTGGGACAGGGGGTCAGGATGGAAGGCTTTGAGCCAGGGGGTGGACCCCCCACTTGTGTTGCTTACATAACTTCAGAAACTGTAGGAGGGCGTTGGGGATTCACCTCAAGGCACTCCATCAAAGTCCATCTCAGCCTGTTTGATCAGTGGAGTGGTTAGACTGTCAGGTGGACTCCAGAATGACCTTTCACAAACCTCCACAGCACCCCTAGGCTCCCTCTCTCTCTCCCAGACCGAGGATTTGGTTTCAGCAGAGCTACGCTGGATGAGTGAGGGAAAAGGAATGAATGAGTGAGTCTGAAAATGGATGCAAAAGCAGAATGGTTGTAGGGGCTTCTGGTCTGTGTGGGTACGGCTCTGTTTATGAGTCAGTTTAATACAGACAATTCCTCACTTTGACATAGACATGATGCCATATATATGATGTCTGAAGCATGTTTTAAACTGACACAAAAGCAGCTTTTATTGTGACAAATATAAAAACAAAGGTCAACATTGTTCCTCGGTTTAAGGTAGCATGACTGTGGCTGAAATTTCAGGCCAGTCTGTGGAGGTGGGCACGGAAACAGAGCTACTTTATTTATGATGTGTGAAACACATTCATCAGAATACAGCTTTAGTCTCAGACATTATTACAATAAACAATGACTAGAGCAAATTAAACGTGTTAATAAAGCATGGCAGTGTTTTGATCCAGAAGTAAAAGCAGCAATAAGTCAAGGGATTGACATGTTACTCAACTCCACACAAAGAGTTGTGCAACTGTAGCAAAAACAGCCCGGGGCCGCACTGCAAAACCGCACATCAGTGATCTGCTCAGCTTTTTGATTTGTGAAAGTGGGGAGCAGAACTGCCCGCGTGCTCTTGAGCCACAGCAGCGATCAGTCAACCCATCCAAGAATGACACAGATCTGACAGACGCTGTGTAGAGCAGCAGAGAGCAGCGCTGCAGGTCTAACAGGTCAGAATCAGAAAAGATGTTCTTGATTTACCGTTACATCATCTCTACCAGAACCCTCCTCGCCCCAACGGATGCACAACGTTAATAAAAGTTTGCATTGCTTTTTTTCTTGGTGTGACAATTTAACTTCTGATATTCCTGATGTTGACGTGTCATAAATGAAAAGTTTTGCAAGAATGAAAACAACTGATTGTTTAGCAAAAAAAAGTTTCCAAATGATTGAAAATAGTACAAAACATTATTTTTTTTATGTTTATTTCTAATGCTTGTCTTGTGATGATGCATGTTCTTGTAGATAAGTCAGCTGAACCAGACCCTGACCTGCTGGTGTTCAAAGATGTTTGATTTTTTTCAGACTTTATCTGGTACAGGAGATCTGCAGCCAGCAGCAGCTCCCGTGTCCGTGGACCCATCCCTGAGCTCAGAGGAACATCATGTCCAACAGCAGGGTGACATGTGTCACTAAAACCACGGCTGAGAGCCAAATCTTCTGAATAACTGTGTTCCAGAGAGGCGATAACAGCTCCCTTGTGATGTTTGTGATAGACACAGGCGGCGCTCCTCCACCCCCCCTCAGGTGTGACACCCCCCTGCTTCAGCAGTCCTGGACATGTTGGCAGAACTCAGCTCCAAACACAGGAACCACATCAAAGCACCCGAGCCGGGCCGCAGCGCCCCCGTGCACCGGGTTGTTATTCTCCTCTAAAGGTTAATTACAGACGGGACTCCAAGTCTGAAATCCCAGTCAGGCAGAAACAGAAAAAAAACAAACGGCCCAATCAATCAGTGCGTTGCTAAATTACACCCCCGTGTTGTGGTTAGTAGGGGGGTAAAGGTGAGTTAATGTCTCACCCAGAAAAGAGCCTCGACCCCCCCCCCCCAGAATCCAATCAGGCACATTACATGCTTGGCGAGGTTACGGAAGGCCAAAGTACTTTACGGAGAGCACAAGAAAAAGACTCCTTATTGAGTTTAGCTCTGATGGATGAAACAGGTTTATCTGAGGGTAAATAGCTGTGTGAGGGAGAAAAGGTGTGACAGAGGGGGAGCTGGAGGGATGCCTTCCCATCCTGAGCCTCGGACTGTCTGAATGGCGACAGAGAGGTTTGGTGTCTGTGGCAGCTCTCATTAGTGCTATGAATAGACCGCTATTTGTGTTTGTGCAACTGAATCCTCGCCTGTTTACCGTGAGTGTCACGGATCAACGCTACCCTCCGCCAGAGCTGCTTCAAAAACACGTTCCTTAAGTCATTTCTTCACATCTTTCATTTAAAATAGTGTTATCTTTTAAATATGACTCTTTAAACGCCGTCACGATGGTTCAGCTGTTTAAATTCCCAATGTGGTTACTTTAAACAAGCCACAGAATATATGTGCTCAGTGCTCAAACGCTCAGGTCTGTTTGCTTCTCTTTAACTTCCTCAAACCTGCAGAAACCACTTCTGTTTCTTCTAATAAGGCCCAGAAAAGCAAAAGAGAACCATTAGCAGAGCTCTGCAGTAACCCTCAGTCTCTATTTATCGTTCCAGTGTGGAGAACAGGCGTGTCTAATTGCCTGAGCAGTGTGTGTGTGTGTGTGTGTGTGTGTGTGTGTGTGTGTGTGTGTGTGCGTGCGCGCGTGTACACAGGCTGAATTGAAGAGTGAGTCCCTTACAGAGCACCAAAAGCAGCCCCACATGGTTTTAATGCTTCCTGCTTGTTGTTTTATGTGTCTGCATTAAACGAAGCCACATGTTGTCAATACACGTCTACGAATGTGAAAAATACATAAAGACAGCTGAGTCCAGTTAGACTGAGTCAAAAGGAGACAAATCAATGCATGAATCAATGGAGACGTGGACGTCGCTGCTGCAGACGTTCAATGCTGCAAACATTAGAGCTCAGAGGTTCATTGGTGCCTTCAGGGACTGGGAGGTGGAATTCATTTGTGGGTTTGACGTCAGGAGAGGAGCGGGGTGTGACCCGGCGACATGTGGTGGGCTGGATGGTGCAGGTGTCACGGCTGTGAGCGTGAGTCACAGTCTGTGACACCTTAACCGAATTGTTCAGTGGTGTGTGTGTGTGTGTGTTTGCATTCATCCAACACATTGATCCTCTCCCATAACTCCCTTTATGCTTGTGCTGGCACGTTCAGGTGAGCGCTAAACCGCCAGACCTCCAGCTGTTCACTGATTTGCTGCAATGCAGGGATTTCAGTTGTTTTTTGTTTTTTTATCAGAAATATTTTGACACATCTAGATTCTACAGGTGGAAATCTGTAATAGCTGGTTAAGATTTAGGTGATAAAAACATGAAATTGTGGAAAAATCAAGCAAATGAACTCAAACCTGGTCTCTTCTATCTCTGACATTTGAAGCAGATGAATACAAACGTCTTGTAAGCAGAAAAAGGAGCAATAATATATTTCTATTTTTTTATCTGCAGCAGTGCTTTTCTGTAGGTATTTCTGATAAAACAAAGGTTCTGGAGCAACTTTGAGGATTTTAGTGATTCATGTTGAGAAATAATAAAAAAATCACAGCTTTTGTTGCTTTGTGCTACACTTGTGCAGCTTTGAGAGAGAAAGAAAAGATTAATGTCAGTATTTTTATATGATACTATTCAGATAAATAGTCCTTTTATTATTTTACTAACAGAAAAACCTACATGTAAAACAGTTAGAGATCCTTAAGACATGAATAAAGTGTTGTAGTTTGATTCTAAAGCTGTGAAGCATTAAAAAGTATAATTCTGCATCTTAGAGCATTCAACAGGATTCTGTATCAGAAAAACATCTGAAGTTCTTTTTTATCATAACATCTTTAAAATAATTTTCTCTAGTTAAAAATGAAATACACATCAAAGGTTTATAACAAATCTTTGAGGTGGAAATTCATTAGTTTGCATTTTCTAATTTGCTTCTTGCTGCATAAATATTGAATCAAGTGATTAAAGGAAAAAGATGCATGATAATAAACGTTAACACACAAGAATGAATGGTTTGTTACACAGTATCTCTGGTTACAAAGACTTTAACAAAAATGAGTGTTTAGGTTTTCTTCCTTTTGCTCATGAATGTGAAACGCTGCATCACAAACCATGATTAATCTGTCACCGTACCTAACAGAAGAAAAATGTTCTGCAAAAAATGTCTTGCATTTTTTTTAATTAAAAATATCCAAAGAGTTTTTCCCTTAAAACAATTTTTGTGAGCTTCTAAAGCTGGTTTCTGATGTGGATTCATGATTTACATGTTATTATTATTTTAACACTGATAAAAAGTCACATTTGTGCACCAGGAGGCCAGTAGAACTGATCCAGTTACAGTCTCACAGATTACCTCTGAACAAAAATCAGTAGTTCATCACGGCTCACAGGAAAAGCTTCTGGAAGCTTTGAGAAGTCTGAACTTTGATTACAAGCCACTGAGCTAAACATTTATGATCATCAGGTAGGTTCTGGTTCTGGTCTGACTGAGATGAAGAACAACCGTCTCTCTGCAGACTTCCTGTCGATCATCACGTCTGTTGGGGTAATTCACCGTTCTGCACGCGGCCGTAAACCTCACTCAGCTGCAGCCGAAGGAAGAAACGTCAGGGGCTTGGCAGTAGGAGAGTGATGCCGTTAGACACATCTATCAGCAGCATCAGCAGTAAATCTCCATCATGTTTATTACCTCTCAGTGCTGAAGGAGAACAGGAGCAAGAATGTGTCTATTAAAAATCCACGCTGATGTTTCACTCGGTCCGTCCTGCATCCCATCACTGAACAGTTTTATGGTCAGTTTACCATAAAGAGATGGGTTTTTGCTGTTTTTGGTTTAAATGTTAAATAAAAACATTTCATTTAGTTAGATTTTCAGACTTTTGAGCTGTAGATTTGATGCTTCTGAGTCTAATTGGACCCCCGCTGGAAGTAAGCAGCACATCCTTCACTTCTGTCACCAAAAAGGACCTTAAATTATACAATCAAGCATCAAAATGTCCACCAGAATTGACTGCTACATGCTTACCTGTCAGGAAAAACGTCTATTTAAAAAGTGCCTCATGGATCGTTTCTGCAAACCAGCAGAAAGAGAGAAAACTGCTGAGTAGTCACCAGAGAGGAGTGGGTTCAGCAACGTGAACTCTGCATATATCGTTCAGCTTAAACCTCGCGCTCGCCCATGATAACTCTCAATCTGTCAGCAGCCGTCTGCAGGGCAGGAGCTCCCATAGCTTCAGGTTACAGCTGAAAGGCTGCTTTTCACTAACAGCAAAATACAGTCGCACACGTGGTGCAGATGAGAGCAACTAAAACAGCAATAAGACACCCACATGACCAAACAGCCCAGAATCCCACTGCAGCCGTAAGTCACTTCTAGTTTTTAATCAGCCAAGGAGAAAAAAACGAACATCTGAAACTCAAAAGCTGCAGATTAAACTCATTAGCAGAGCTCTTCCCGTAGAGTATGCAGAGCGGCGTTTAAAAACTCACTTCTAATTCTGTTCAACATAAAACTTTAGAGCTGCAGTTGGAGCTCCGCCCGGCTCGGTTTCTGTTGTGGTATTTGTGCTTTGTGGAGGATAAAAGCAGCCTGTGAAAGTAGACTGGGGGAAAATGGAGCGGCTGGCTCGGAGAAACGACTAGAAACACTTCCCTGCTAATCTCTTCTCTCCAACTCTAACAGAACAGCAGAACCAAACTTACCAGAACTGCAAATATGGGTTCTAAAGCTCATCATGCAAGATTGTTCCTGTGAGTTCCCTGTCTTGATGCTCAGAGGATGATCCCTGCAGTCAGGATGAAAATATCAGATTTAGTTGGTTTGTAAAGAAAACACTAAACTACAGAACAATGCAAAATCCACAGATGTGTAAAAGTTTAAAAATACTTACAGCATGAACCCGGGGTTTCATTCAGCTCACCTGTAAAAATTCAACAAATAAACCCATGAATCAGAGCGTGTGTGTGTGTGTGTGTGTGTGTGTGTGTGTGTCATATTTAGATTAAATCAGATCCTCTGTCTGGCTGCAGGTGAGTCTGCTCTTTGGGACGATCTGAGCAGAACTTTTTCTTTTCTACAAACTGAAACAGAAGCACTCAGTGATTCTCTTGACTATCTGGTCAAAGACGTACGGAAGAGGATTAGGGCCACAGAAAAACAGAAAGAAAAAGAAATGAAAAAGAATTCTGACTTTATTCTCAGAATTCAGATTTTTTTTCTCAGGAGTCAAAAAGTCATTTCTAGGGAAAACACTCAGATTTTTTTTTCAGTGGCCCTAATCCTCTTCCATAAAGCTGGAACTAACAAGGCAAGGCAGCTTTAGCTGTATAGCACATTTCATACACAGAGACAATTCAATGTGCTTTCCATTAGCGAGAGTAGCATGAACATTCAAATCAAGGTGACAGCTTAATTAAAATACACAAATATATTTAGACCAAATTAATTACCCAGGGTTCTACCAGCTGACTGCTTCCTAAGGATCTCTGAGCACTGCTGGGTGCATATACTGGAAGGTGATCCGACATGTATTTTGGCCCCATGCCGTTGAGTGATTTATAAACTAGTAGAAGCACTTTGAAATGGATTCTGTAGTTTACTGGTAACCAGAGATTTAAGAACAGGAGTGATGTGCTTGGTTCTCTTGGTTCTTGTTAGACTCTACCAGCATTCTGAATAAGCTGCAGTTGCTTAACAGCTTTTTTGGGAAGACCAGACAAAAGACCATTGCAGTAGTCCAGCCTGCTGGAGATGAACACATGAATGAGGTTCTCTAGGTCTGGACATGAGTCCTCCGAGTCTTGCTGTTTGATGAAGATGATAAAACGCTGATCTATTTATATAGTGAAGCTCAGGTCTGACTAAAGAAAATAAAATACATTATAAATGCTGAGTCCAAACCCACAGTTTACTGTCTGCTCACACAGCTTTGATACAAATGTATTGCTGAGACACTAACTACTAAATTTACAGAAGAATCTGTTTTAGCTTCACCAGCTGATGACTTGCCCTGCTTTCCTGCAGCAAACTCTCATCTTTGTTAATCAGATCCAATGCAAAGCAGCAAATTCACACATTTACCTGCCTGAGGAGCTGCCTGAGTGTTTACACTGAGTGAGTGTGCAGGAGGACCGTTTCATTCAGTCTAACAAGCTGTGGCAGGAGTTTTTGGTGTGGCACTGTGTGTATGCGTGCGTGCGTGCGTGCGTGTGTGTGTGTGTGTGTGTGTGTGCAGGTTGAGACACGTGCATCTAAACACAGCCTGTTTACCCACAGCTGTGTTGAGCAACAGCTCAGAGATGTATCCTTGTACGGCCTGAGGCCAGACGGCAGCAGCAGAAAACAACAGCCTCTGTCAGCATGTGTCACTGCAGACGGCGCTGACTCACAAGCCTCCATCAGCACCGCCACACTTTATAATCATTTTATGGTCTGTGTCTGACTTTTTAAAAGGTGTCCACGTCCAGGACGAGCTGGTTTAGATTGGAATGATGAGGTTAAAACTCTTCAGAAGTTTTCTCCTTTTCTGGCATGTTCTCTGGGCGACGAGTGTGTTTGACATTCGACGGCCGGGACCTGTCTCCATGCTCACCTGCTGCTGGAGAACATAATAAAAACAGACACATGGACATTAACGGACATGACTATCTCCTGATTTAGCTGCTCACTCCACACGGGTCAGGAGATCATTGGAGGAACGTGTCAGAGGAACGTTTTGTAGAAGAGGTGTTGTCATTTTGAATGAGGCAGAATGAAAGGATGAGTAAACGAGTGAAACTGAGTGGCTGCAGAGACTGAGACAAGTGACACATTAACTGGAGGACAAATGCAGGTACATTCATGTTTGTGTGTGTCAGCGGGGTTCACACGAGACGTTTTTAACTTCTGGAGTATTTCAAAAGGAGATTTGTGATTTTTTTTTCTTTTGAATCTCGTGTGATCTGTCCTAAACCTCCACAGATGTTTTCTACAAATACAGTAAAACGGTATGAAACCCCCTAAATCTCTAAACCTTTTCAACAGCTGCTCTACTTCTGTTTCCAGAGCTGTGGTGACTTATTTGATCACAGCAGCATCATTTGTGTTCCTCAGAAACCAGAAAAATTTGAAGAGTATTGTGGGATGGATGCCTGCTCAGAGCCATAATCCGGATAAGAAGATGCTGAGCGTTTCATTTGAAGATGTGGTTCACTCATTTAATTAATACATTTGCAGTGGTCTAAGTCGTACTCTGGAGAACAAACTCAGATGCTCCTGTTTCAGGAAGTAGAAGTCAGCTGGAGGAGAAAGTACTTTCAGACGACAGGATTTGGAGTCTTATTTTCTGATATTTGGACATCTCTCCTCTGATTGGCTAACAGCAATGTGACTCTACCATTGACTCTGTTTTCTCTGCAATGTTGATGTTTTATCTCCACAAATAACACAAGCCTGGAGGAGTTCTGCTGTGTGGTGGAGTTGCTAATGCTAACAGTTAGCTTCTACTAGCTGAGACGTTCTCTGCTGTTTCCTGGACGCTAAACCAACAACAGCCTTCCCCGTCGTGAGTCAAGATGGGCGAGTCCATGAATGTTAAGTGACAGTGTGACGTAGATCTGTCAGGATTTTCCTCGTATGTTTGAAGAAAAACCTCTGTGAAGGGAAACTAAAAGTCATGCAGATTTTTATAGAATAACAATCACATAAACTGTTGTGAACCTTTGGAGACTGGAGCTGCTGTACGACATCTTGGCCACACCTCCGTCCAGCTGTCAGCAGTGCTGAAGGTCATAAACACTATTTCTCTGAACAGAGGTCGTTCAGGAATGGGTAAGAAGAAAATAACTTAGAAGTTTATCAAAGAAAATCTCGTTACCATAATAATTACTGAATTCTGCTCAAGAGTGAGAAGTGAAAGTTCATCACAGACGTTAAAATCTCATGTTGACACAACAAAGATGGAGAGGAGACCAGTCAAGTCGTGGTTTTGTCACCAGAGAGAAACAAATCCTCCCCCAGCGCAAATCCTCTGACGTCTGAGGAGCAGATAGTTCCTGAAGAACCCTCCACCTGAACGAAACAGCCTCCCTCAGCCAGGACTTCCTGTTGGGATTTATTCTTTTCTACCTTTCAGGCTGGGAGAGAAAATGGGTCTGTGCTAACGCTGATTGCTTTTGACAGAGGCACTGAGACTGATTACAGATGCTCAGCCCAGCATGTAGCGTTGTACCCAGTAAGTGAAAAGAATTTGGCACAACTCTGTCTAAACGCACAGATCATCTGGTTTTAGTTATTTCACCACAAACCAGCGACTTTCTCATAGGAAAAAGACCCAAACAGGTAAGTGGTCGTTACACAGATTAAACTAGACCAACCCACTTAACCGGACCTTCCAAAGGGATTAAAATTAAATCACACGAGCAGAAAGCTCATAAACCCAACGTCTCTTAAAGAAATATTTATTTTGTGCTTTGAGAAAGAAGAGAACAAGCATCTGTCATTAAAATGTGATCGCTAAAAGGTCTTCACATCAATCGTTCAAAGTAAAAGCTCGTCATGCTGGCTGGAGCATGCACACATAACACACACACACTGAATCTGGGAGATTTTTCTCAACACCAGTCGGGTCAAAGCAGACATGGGTGGTCCCCGCTTGTCATTACATCCCCACAGGCAAACCCAAAGCACCATGGGAAATGCAGAGGTGCCGTTAGTCTGACAGGAGCACAAATGTCTGGAAGATGAATAAATCTTTGTGTCACTGAGGAGGAAGTTAGTTTGATAAAGCCTCTGGTCTGTGATAGTAAATATTATTTATCTTTGTTGAACTCCTGCACTAGTCTCTGACTTTTATTGTCTTACCTGCACACAGCTGACAGTCAGACCCCCCAAACCCTTACCTTTGACCTCCTCTGCTACTGTGACCTTTCCTGTCACTAGTTTATTGGTTGAGCTTCTCCGTGAACGTCGATCAACACACAAAGCAAAGATTAAATCTCTGATAATCTGTTTTTTCATGGCCTTGATGCACTTCTGGGTTTTAGTCTGACAGAACTGTGACTCATGTGACTCAGGGTCAAACTACTGGTTTCTCACAAAGATAAAGATTATCTCTGTTCCTTGTTTACTTTAACAGAACATGGATCAATATCTACACCGATACAGAGCTGAGCAGTAAAACTGGATCTCACCGTCACACAGTAAACAACAGCCGTGTTTACCTACTGACTCTTCATACATACTGAAGAGTAAATGTCAGAGGAAGCAGCAAACAGGTGAATCACTCTGATTACAGCTGAGAGGGAACGAGCTGCTAGCATGCAAAGCCAACAGCTGTGGCGCCTCGGGGAGTCAGGAGGTCACGGTGTGTGCAGGCTGCAGCCTTAAGGAGAGGACGGTCCAGAAGGGAAAATCAGGCACTCAGCTGGTACGTATACTGGGAAAGTACTGGGTACTGGTATGTGTCAGGTACTTATGATAAAACACACAGAGTACCTGCAGTGGTATGAATAGGGTAAGTCCTGTAAAAAGTACTAAACAACAATAATAAGAACCCAGTAGGTACTTTAGTAAATACCCAGTACCTACACTGTGCGTACCTCAGTAAGTACCTAGTACTCATCTTATACATGTAAGTAAGTACTGGATACATATCTTGGTAAGAACAGGAAAACAACCTGACCAACTGTCTCCACATTACTGCAGTGGTGTATCTCTGCAGCTTCTGGTCCAAACAACTGACATGAATCCGAACAGATGACAGAGCATGAGGTCCCATTGTTCAAAGGCTTGTTTTGGAATGAAGGAAGTTTTTAAAAGTATTTATAAGTACTGGAGGCAGCTTTGCTTCTCTTCTTGTCTGGAGCTGTGGCCAGTTGTAGCTCATAGAAATTCTTTTATTTATGGAGCAGGAGGTATCTCAGCATGAGGGAAGCCAGCTGTGATGCAGCTGTTTGGTGATTGGCTGAGCATTTCTGGCTCACACCAGAATACATCTTTGTATCAGAATAAATAAAAGTAAAATAAGAAATCACCTCTCTAATTAAACCCAACCTGATTGCTACCAGACCTGTAGAATTAAGAGATCACTTCCATCTGACAACATGAAGTGGGCTAAACTATCTCAAAAAGCAACACATCTAGATGCCGCTCTAAAGAAATTCAAAAACAAAAGGACCCAGAACAGCACCTAAAGGACAGCAGGCCCCGCTTGGTTCAGGTTAAGGTCAGAGGTCATGGAGGCGTTCCACGACTAAAACCTCTGAACACAAACAACACAAAGTCCCATTCGGCCTGTGCTAAAAAAAAATCCTCATGATCTATGGAGAAAATATTCTGCGGACTGGAGAGACAAAAAGGGAAATTTCTGTTCAGTCTGTGTCCCGATCCATCTGGATGAAAACTAGTGCTGCATTTCAGAAAAACATCATATCAACAACCAAGCATGGTGGTGGTAGTGTGATGGTCCGGGTGCTTTGCTGCTCCAGGACCTGGACCACTTGCTCTAACTGATGGAACCATGAGATCCAGGAGGAAGTGTTTGACCTTTGACCTTAAACAGGCTGCTCATGCACATCCTCCAATATGGCTAAATTATGGCAGATCAGAAAAGCTCATGCTTTTTCACAAAGGGCCAGGCTGTTTTTGTCTTTTTAATCTTTTTTTAATCTTTGCAAAACAGCTGTGATGACAGCAGCATCAGACCCTCTATCTGAGGAGTTCTGGTGGTGACAGATAGATTTGCAGGGTTAGGACCATCTTCTCCATCCAGGCAGCATCTCCACACATTAAAACCAGATGTGCAGACTCCAGAGAGGTGAGTCTCCTGGAGATCTGGGTGGCACATTAGAAATCTGTCGGGCTCATCCTTCATCTGCTCAGAGCTGGTTCTGCACTAACAGAGGGGCGACAGACAGGAGGTGATGCTCGTGTGTAAAGCTGCAGAATGGTCACCTATCTGTGAGAAGGAGAAGACTTCATGGCCGAGAGTCTGAAGAGGAGCGCTGTGTGCAGAAACGCTCCTGCCGGGTCAAAAACAACTGTCCTGCCAGAACCGGCTTCTCTGTGGTTTGTTTACACTGAGAGCTATTCCAGACAGCAGGTGCACACGCCCGCGTGCACGGTGAGCACACGCCCCCAGGAGGTATGTGGGCCGTGTGGCGAGAACACAAACTAGAAACAATTGCGAGAGCACGTACTTTGTTCTGCTGCGTACAAATAAACAGTCACACCTGCGTTAGCTGGTGGCTTCACACAGCTGGCTCAGAGAGGCTGATCACTAAAGCGTGTGTGAGTGAGCTCCCGCCTCCGCGTAAACATGTTTGTACTCTTGTGCTTTTTGTTTGTGCATGACAGAGACAGGATGTGAGGAGTGATGGCTCCGTGAGGGGGAAGGATGATGGAGCAGTAAAAAAATGAATCATCAGCAGACAGTTTGACTCCCCCACCCCTACCCCCTCCTCCCGCGTGACTGTTTCAGAACCTCAAAGCTCTCAGCAACAGGACTGACTGCAGAACTCTTCAGTCAACCCCTGCAAATGGTAAAGGTGTGTGTTCCATAATGGAAAGGTCAGAGGTCAGACATGCAGTGTCAAAGTATCTCTACTGGAGGAAAGAGGGGTCTATAAAACAGATATGCAGGAGCCAAGCTAAAGCATTAATGTTCAGACTTCTCCAAGAAATGATCCATCTTCCTGATCACATGATGAAGAGGAGCAGAAAACACACATTCCATATTAACTGCAGGTAAAATGACCCCAATTTGATAGAGAAGTCACAAAATCAAATGATAGAAACAGAATTATCACAAATGCTGCATCATACATATCAAAAAGTTGTTTTCTGTCATTTTGAAGAGTTTTTCCATGTAAAAGATGTGAATATCGTAGCTGTTATAGGAGGTGCCATGGTGTTAGGTTATGTGTGTTCAATGTTATTTCAGCTTTCTCTGCCTGCAGCTTCTGCCACCAAATGTTACTGATCACTGCACGATTTGTGTTTTCTCTTTCTGAAGGGAGCAGGATTTTACAATGCCCCCGTTTACGTACACAGGTTACATGTTAGAAAGAAAACATCCAGCATGGAGTCACTTCCAGAGTTCTTGGGTTCTTCTCCAAGGCTGTGTTCGAGCACCTCTCCCCTTTGGCGCTCCCACAAACACGCTCATCATCCGAATCCCAGCGTGTTAGAGCTAATCTGTACCAGATCTCCACACTAATCCCTCGGATGCCTGAGGATCAGCATGATGGGCTGTTTAAGATGGACACAAAGAGACAAAAACACACCTGATGCAGGGGAAGGCAGTAAAACCTTGCTGTTGCTGCAGCCTCCAAACAATAACAGTTATCAGCAAACCCGAATGCAGCTGCACACAAGGGATGCCATTAGGATTATGTTCCAGACAACAAATGCAAACACAGAGATATCTGAGTTTGTGTTAGAACTAAAGAAAACATCACGTGATCTACAGGCAGTTTGTGGTAATCACCATGGAGAGCTGGTGGACCATCAAACGTTCAATCAACCAGTTCTCTGCTGCCTTTTATTTACCCTCTGATTTCCCTTTTGGCAGAGCGGATGTGGTCTCAGCAGCAACAAGAGCAGGTACTGCATGTGTGTGTGTGTGTGTGTGTGTGTGTGTGTGTGTGTGTGTGTGTGTGTGAGTGTGTGTGTACATAGCGGCAAAACTCATCTGGTTGCTGGTGGATGGAGAGTGCTCCACCCATCTCCACCCAGTCCTGAAATACACCAGACTGGATCCTTACACACACACACACACACACACACACACACACACACACACACACACACACACACACACACACACACACACACACACACACACACACACACACACACACACACACAGAAATCTCTTAATCTCACTCTTATTGCCTTCATATAGCTGAGATTAAACTAAATGTGCTCAACAGAATCTTCTGATTCATCTTGAGGGATTTTCCTGCTCTGACTGAACACAACAACTTCAGTGACCAGGAGGATTTTTCACACGAGATGTTCTGGTGTTTGATTTGTGCACGTTGGTAATAATGTGGTGGATTCAGAAAGTTATCGTTTATTATTTCAGGGTCAAAGCTCACTGGGCTGTAACTGAAAATCTAATGTTCTGATTTCATCATAATGGTTCGTTTTACAGACCAGTACTTCCCTAAACCTTCAGCTTTAAAACCGCAAAACCAAACAAGTCAATTAAACAAACACTTCTGACAAGCTGTTTTATTCTTTTATCACTTTAACATTTAAGGCTATCAGTAGAACACTTTTAGAGTTGTTTTGTATCAGGACCACTCTCCTGGTGTCTACCAACCCAGGATGGGGTCCCGACCCATTCTTCTATTACGGCTGAGCGGGCGTGTGAGGTAACAGCAGACAGGTGGGCCACAGTGATGCACATCGTTCAGCTGCTGAAACTAAACTAAAGAGAGTTTGAGACGAGTTCTCGATCCAGGATGCAGAGAGATGGGGTCAGGGTTTGTATATAACCCTAACTCTGCCCATGCATGTATGTAAATCATTTTCTATAGTATTTTAACATTTTACCACATTTTTTCAGTTTTAAAGGACATTTGTAGATTTTTCCTTCGTATGTTGTTTAAAGTAAAAAGGTTTGACTCACTGTAGACAGAAAACGAATAGTTGTGGGACATTCAGCCATCTACATTCTGTATGTTGTATATTGTTTGTTTGTTTGTGGTCGGAGGGACGTGGCTCCTGTATGGCAAGCTGTTTTAACATTTATAGGCAGACTGTTTTGCAGATATCTATAATTCTATTGTTCCTAGTAGAAATTAACATTCCTACTATCCAGAATAAACATTTCAGATATCTGACATGCAATTCTTCCTAGGACAAATGACGTCACATTTCCCATTCATGTGTACTGGGTTTGCAGCCCCTCCTATCCACAAATACATTCATCCTGTCAAGAATAAACATTGTGAAGAGGAGAAACTGAATTCTTACTTGTTTCAGGTTCTCTAAAACAGCAATGTGGATAGGAGGAATGAAATAAAGAACATCAACAATATCAAAACAGGTGGCAAGAAGTTCATTGTTCCTGGGAAGATTGTAGTTCTGCCTGGCTACAACAAAAATAGTACTAGTATAAATGTATGTTCAGATATCCAATTTACTAATACAGACAGCAGGAATAGAGTTTTATCTAAGAGTTTTTACCAGTAACAGGTAAATTAAAGCTATCTGAAATGAGAGTTTCTCCTAGTAGGAACTCAGTTTCTACTGTCCAGAATGTTCATTCCATACAGGAGGGGCTGCAAACCCAACACACATGAATGAGAAATGTGACGTCATTTGTCCTGAATTACAGTTCAGATATCTGAAATGTTTATTCTGGTTAGTAGGATGTTATTGTGGATATCTGGAAGCTACTAGGAACAATATAATCATAGAGCTCTGCAGTCTGCCTATAAATGCTAAAAAAATCCACCTTAGGTTTTTAGGGATTCTGAGATCTCCAACTTAACTAGTGCAGTTGTTATTATGGATATTCTTAATTATAATTTCTACTATAGCTGTTGATGTCTTCATTTGTTGTTTTGACTAGTAAGAATACAGTTATGGGTGCTATATAAAATAGGAATTAGAGATGGTAGATTAAATGTTAAAACGGCTTGCCATAGCGCCAGGCCCAGGTACCAAAAAAAAAAAAATCTGTCGGGATTATGAGGAGGGAGCTCTCCAGCCGGAGCGCTCACACGCTCCAGCCGCGCAGGGAAGAGGAGTTCTGACCCGGATCGGTACCAGACTGTTTTTCGGGACTTTTTTTGCGCTTTTGAGTCTAAAACCCTTCAGCTGAGTCCGAGAGGATACTAAATCCGCCCCAGATTAGTGGAATATGTCTCTGGATTAAAGCTCCCGATCCGCAGGTAGACCAGAGAAATAAAAACTCGGTGACTTTTTTTGTGTGTGTCTAAAACGATCTTTTTCTCATGATTTTTCCTCTTTTGACTTCTTGCAGGGATTGTAAAGAAGACTTTGGAAAACTCGCAGGATTGTTTCTTCCTGAGAAAAAAAGACTAAAGGGAGGAGAAACCTTCAGAGAGACTTTGAGGTGATTTTTCATCCGAGCCGTCCCAGAAATGGTGGGGCATTTACATTTACAAGCGATGGATGAAAGTCTGAAAGGAAAGAACCGGGAAGGGCTGCTCGACAGTCCGGATTCGGGCTTGCCCCCCAGCCCCAGTCCGCCTTTCTGCTCCCTGTCTCCGGCTCTGACCGGCTGCTCCACGCCCGTGGACAGTGCTCCTGGCTTGGATAAGAAGGACAGCAGCAAGGAGGGCAAACTGGTGAGTGTGTTTAACTCTGATCCACTGACAAAATAAAGAGCTGCTGAAGGCAAACACACACGGAGCTGAAACTCTGAGTGTTTGAGCAGAACCAGATCTCAGATCAGCTCCTACCACAACATCTGGAAGCTCTCTGACTGACTCTGAGCGGAATTCCTCCCATTCAGACCTCTGATGGTGAGGATGGTTCCTCATTAGGCATGAGCGGCTCCAGAAGGTCAGTGGGTCGTGCTGTTGGCTCCCACAGAGGTCCGGGGGCCCTCAGGGCTCCTATCTGGGGTTCTGGTTCATCTTGATTAAAATACATAAGAGCCATTATGGGTCATGAGATGATTTAGATCTCCAGAATTCTCACAATGACTGATGTCAGATCAGTCCTAAACAGGTCTAAGAGTAAATCTCTCATTTAGGGATGTTATGTGGGTCACAGGTCTGTAATGGAGTCATTTGTGAGTCAGAAGCTAAAAGGAACTGAATGATAAAATCATTTTACAGTTGCAGGAATCTTCTGGAGCCAGTTTACAGGAGCAGGTTGGCGTTCAGCCCCAACCTGTTAGACTTGTTGTTCCTTTTACATGATGCAGCCTCCATAAAGAGATAATCTGACCATTCTGATGTGTTTTTCTTTTATAAATGTCAATAATGGGTCCTGAACAGCCTCAGTTTGGAGAAACAGAGTTTACATTAATGGCTGGTCGGAACCAGCCAAGACCGAAGAAACAAGCTGTTGTCTAGAAACAGCTCCAGTCTCTAAAACAGTTCAGCGGACTGTATTTTGTAAACATTTACACACATCAAGTTCATGTTACAGTTATTTTTAAGCATGGATATGACCAGTATCTAATAAATGCACAATCCAGGGGTCAGAATACAATAACAACAATAATAATATTAATAGTAATAATAATTACAGCAAAGAAATGTGCAAAATACAAATGTGCAATGGTTCATTTTGCAGTAGGTGATAAAAAATCAAATGCATCTTAGGTGGCTCAGAGATGTGTTCTGTGATAACTTTATAAACTCCATTTGTTCAGGAAGCTAACCTGAATTTTTTAGAATGTAACAAATAAAAATACCCTTGTCATATTTCTGGTAGGCATCATTCCACTGACGACATTTTTCTGATGCTATCAGATGTTCAAAGAACTAAAAACGTTTAAACTATTTCCCAAACTTTAGGCAAACATTTACCACATCCAGTGTGCAACGCAGCACATTTTAAATCACATGGAACTGAAAACTCCTCTCGGTGACGACCCAGAGTCCTGTTTGGTTACTTTTGCTATGTTTTTTATAAAATCTTCATGATCTTTTTGCATGAGCTCCTTTAAACCTGCAGCATATTCTCAGGAAAACATGTGCTAACAACTATCCACATAGTTCACCTTGATGCCGTTTCATTTAGCTGGAAATGGTAACGCAAAAATAACAGGATTTGAATATTTTCCACTAGAAAAAGGAGTGATTTATGGTAATTTGGTGCACTTTTTTCCTTCTGAGGAGAAATACATTTTAATGACACATCCTGCTGTGACCTGTGTGTCACACATTGCAGGGCTGATTGGAGTGAAAACTGTATCCAGGTCACTCCCAGTTTCCAAAGAGCATGTCTGTGCAGGCTGGAGTGGTTTGTAACGTGTCTGAAGGAGGCCTCGGAGCTGCAGCGCTGGCAGCTGAACCCATCCGCTGAACAAAAGAAGTTCTCCGATGTTCGGCGTCAGTTTTAGAGATTAGTCCTCATCTGAGCTTGTGTTTGTTAAACAGCTGAAGGACTGTAGATGTGCCACATTTTAGTGTTTGAGTTTGAGTGGCAGCAGGCTGGTGCACAAGTGTCTAAAGATAAATTAAACAGATAAATGCTCAGGCAACATCAGACGTGTGCAGATGCAAGAGAATCGTGTTTTCACCTGATTTAAACTCTAAAGAGGGAGATCTGTGGTTGTGTATTTATCATGTGTCCAGTTCAAGGAGGTGGCTGAGTTGTTGGTGGAGCAGACAGAGTCCGGCTACACCGGCCTCTCTGTGTGAGACGGATCCACTCCCATCAACTTCCCTATAAACACAGGATGTAAAGTCCGAGGCCGAAGAGCCGGCAGCTGGAATCTCTCTGCAGATCTGCATTGTGCATTGTGTGTGGTTTGATCGGCTGCAGACTGTTTTTTTCTTCTGGGTAGAAATGTGCTTCCAGGCAGGTTTACACTTTTTTGTGTGCTTGTTGGGGGGAGTGGGGGTTGCTTTCCAGAACTCTCTGAGGAGAAATACCTGGAATGCTCTCCGTTCCGGAGCGTAGGAGGAAAACCGGTCACACACTCGTACAGTCTGTCCAGGTCACCAATGCCTGCAGATACAGGTCACTGCTAACTCGCTGCTGTGTGAGTTCAGTGCCGTCGTGGTGATGGCAAGTTTGAATGGGCCGATCTCCTGGCCTGTTCCTGCCCGTCTCCTCCTGTGGCGTGTGCAGTCAGCATGTGACGAGCTCCTCCGTGGAATGTGCTGGAGCTGAGGTGCTGCTCAGTCCCACCAAGGGTGTCTGTTGGACAATGTGGGACAGTGGGACAAATGCTGAGAGGACACCTGTTAAACGGATCATTAATAGCAATAGATCACCCATCATTAGATCTCAACATAGTTTAGATCTTTTAAAGTTTATTTCTGATTTCTAATGCTTTTTGAACAGCTTCAGTTTGGAGAAATGTAGAATATGGAACACTCTGAAAGTCAGAGCTTAGATCTAGGACAACTGCAAGTCAAAAACCACTAGGATTAACCAAGTGTGCTCAGTGACCAGGCTAACTATACGTTAGCTAGACATTCTACATGCCGTAGCATGCTCGCTAATTGACCAGTAACAGAACTGTGGCTGAGATACAAACCAGCAGATGTGAAACTCAAGAACACATGTAAGGTTTTTGCATGTGCGAGGCAGCCATATTGGATTCTGACATGCTGGTCAGAAATCTCAGGTTTTAAAATACTTTTGTATGAAATGATCAAACAAGCGTTTTAATTAATCAGGAATCAGTTTTCATCTACTCTGACTAGAAGTTAGATCAGTCCGATCAGAATTATTTCTTGTTTCTCCAAACTGAGGTCGCTCAGTGGTTCATATGAATTTAAATGTCAAAACATTTAACATCTCCAAACAGTCTGATGGATCTAATGAGTCTGCATCAAATATCGGTGGGATTTTGTTTTTTATTCTCATTTTAATCTCAAAGTCTAGAAGAGAGTAAAAATAAATGCTGATTATTGTAGCTGCTGCTACTTTTTCTGCCTGGCAGACGTTTTTAATGTGAGAAGGAATGCGTTTACTGATGCTATATTTCTGTTTTTATGGTAGGACCCTTGTTATCTGCTGGGATCAGCACAAGAGTTTCCTCTGAAATGTTTCTAATGGGTGTCAGAAAGCAGTAAAGCCTGCGATCACCTCAACTAACCTGCATTTGACCCACATGTGTCTAATAAAGTTATCTATATATTAAATAGTAACCAAATATCCTTCAATGTCAGACGTGTGTGTGCGTGTTTCTGGGTCATGGATTAGGTCATCTTCAGACAGGATCGGGGATTTCTTGGAGTGTTATTTTCTACGAATGTTTCTTGAACGATGCAGGAAAGCAGCTGATCAGATTGTGACTCCTGTGCTCTCCTCCTCACAGCTGCCCTACCTGCTGCTGAACTGTGCAGGAAGTGACCCAAAGGCCCGCATGCACCCCGTCTTCTTTGGAGAGAGCATCGAGGTCAACCCCAGACCAGAGCAGGAAATCAAGTAAGAGATCCTGCTGATCAGCGTTCTCCTCTAATCGTGGTCCAGATTTCTAAGCACTTGTCTCCTTTGTTCCAGATGTTCCTCAGAGGTCAAGTACGACTCAGACAAGCATTACAGAGACCAGGTTCTCTGCGCCTCCGTTCCCACACCCACCTCCTTCAGCGAGACAGTGGTGGCGGTGCAAAACTGCACTTGGAGGAGCTACAAGACGCAGGTGTACCTGGAGCCCCGTCAAAAGCCCATCAGATACCAGAGCACCACCATCATCTACCCAAAACATGCCAAGAACACTTACCGCACCACGCTCAGCTACAACGCTGCCAGCTCCCGCCGCTGGTTTGTCTCCACGGTGCAGCTGGAGTCCAGCGAGGACACGAGTCCCTGCATCATCTACACAGAGGACCTGTAGGGTCCTGACAGGACAAGGACCCCATCATGACCCAGGAGACTCTTCTGTGTGTTAACTCTAACCGTTTCACCTGAGCGCTGCAGCCTTAAAGGAGCTGTTTAAAGCTGCACATCAGTGGTTTCATGTCTTATTTAATACCAGAGCGGACTCAGCTGGAGCCTCTGTTCTCCTTCAGGTTGGACCTCAGCATCACATCAGAGGATTTCAGCACACACACAAACGCTCTGTTGCACCTGTTTGTTTTTTAACACGTCAGTTCTCTCAGGGGAACGTCCAGATGTGCTGCCTCTGAAATAAGTGGACCAAAAAATTATTTTTCCTTTTAGAAAGGAGAAAGCTGACAGATCAGATCATAAAGCTTCTATTTTAATTTTGGTTAACGGGTTCCCTTCCTTTAGTTTGGAGGAGTCGCAAACCGAAACCATAAATAAGGGTTAGGAAACTGAAAACCAAGTTTATTCGTTTTTATTTATTAAAATTTAAGACGGTTATTAATCTGGACTGTGTGGGTGTGGAGTCCCGTTTGTGTGGTTGGAATAAAAGAGGGATAACGATAGAGAACATTTGCAGCTGTTACCAGCTTCCTGAAACCTTTTAACATGAAACACATCAGTCAAGTTACTAAAATGTAAAAACGGGGTTCAGAAATGTGACCTTTAGGTCAGATTTAGAAGTCCAGATCCACAATGAGCGAATTTCCTCCTAATCCTAAATTTGTACAAAAACAATTACATTTTCATACTGAAGTTTTATTCTTTTCTGACCTTTTTTCTTTCTCTTGTATCTAAAAATACATCATTTAAGCTGCTGAAACAGCTAAATTAAAACTTTACCTGGGGTTTTGTTTGCAGACATGTTTCTCTGCTGAGGTTCGGTATTTTGTATTTTAAGAGCCGTTTGGGTTGAGCGAGGGTTAGGACTGAGACCTGAGATCTGGTGATGAGGGGAGACCAGTAAGTACAACAGAAGGAGCTGGGAATGAGAATCTGATGAGTTCCTGAGGGGTTTGGATGGGAAATGTCAGAAGATGAGAGGAAGTTGATGTTTTAAAATTCCTTTGGTGGTTTTGTTTCTTCTAACACTTGATTTTGTAAAATACTTCCTGTTGTATATGTGGCATCGAGGCATTTTGTGACTCTCTTTATATTTTTGTACGTCAATCGTTCCTGCTCTGATCAGAGGTAATTATTTAAGAAGATTTATATCCTAAATGAATAAAAATCAATTCTCAAGTTCTTCTGTTTTTCATATTTATTATGAGGACTTGTTGCTTTATTTGGAGCTAATTTATTTTCAGCTTTCACATAAACAAAAGTTAAAATCCTAAATTAAACCTGTGAATAAATGAATAAAACTTTTCCTTGTAGAGTGGCTTTGGGGGCCCTTCCCCCACTCAGGCTGTAAGTCCAATCATCCTGCATGCACAGGCATTAAATATCAGCCTGCAACTAAAATAACAGCAGCTCCTGCAGCCAGTGTGGGTGCAGACTTTTGGATCTGTGCCCTGGTTTCTGTCCACAGCAGCTCACATCATTCAGCAGGGCTGGATGGGCGCGAGGTGCTTAAGAAGGCCCGGTTCTACTGCAAACATCCAACTGGAGCTGAAGTTTCAGCTCCATCATCAACACAAACTGCAGGATGAAAACAGCAAGATGAAAGGAAGCATTAAATATCTAAATTTATTTAAGTTCTGCTTTTCTCTGCAACTTGAGGTGGATTTTTGAAGTTACGCTGACAGAACCGGGTCCAAATGTTTTTAAAAACCCCAATAAAACACGGTTAAATGCAAAAACTCATGTTTAAGTAAACACTGAGGTTTTAAATGAACATTCCTTTTAATTGCACAGTGTTCGTTTGAGTAAAACTCGTGAATCTGGATGATCTGGATGCAAATCTAATTTAAAACAGGACACTCTTGAGCAGATGAATTTTTCAGGTCTGTGACTAACATGTGTCCTTGGCGCCCCCTGCTGGAGGTTTACCTCCATTACTCCATTCTGACCCAAACCTTAATCCTAAAGAAGCAGACTCTGAGACCTTGACTGGCAATAAGCTTTTTATTTAAACATTAAGGCAGTGTCTTTTTTTGTTGTCGTTTTTCAATTTTACACTGCTATCCACAAAGCTTGCTGGTGGGCATGTAGAATTTTAACAATGTGAATATTTCTTTTCATAATACCAACCTCAAAGCAAGCCACATAAATATTTACATCTCTTCAATTGTATATACAATCCTTGCTATAATACAGTGGGCTATAATAAAAAAAATATATGCACAAAAATGGTTGAACGATGTTTGTCTTTTCTCCTCAGCTACAGTTGGACAGTCCAGGAATCAACGTTGTCCTTTTAGATTTAAATGATTCTTAAGGACACAGGTGAGCGATGAAAAACACTTTAAAAACAAAAGGAAGGACATTAAAAATACATTTCATTGTACTTTTAAAAACCACATGAGTTTAGGGAACAGCTGGATATGGCTTCGTCTGTTTAGTGTCACATTCTTACATTTCAGCAGTGGGAGAAAAAGGATGTACATACAGAGAGCCTTGGCTGTGTTTTTGCCTTTGATGACGCTGAAGTTACAAACCCTCCTGTGATCCTAAGAAAAGAGCTAAAACACAGCTGAGATGAGCCGACAGCAGGTAAGGCATTCTGGATGCTTCACCATCGACACGCAGGATGACGGAGGGAGAGGAGGTAGTCCTATAACAGTCATGTCTGTGTTGTGATTTTAAAAAAGCCAGAGATGGATCAGAGTTGTTCGTTTGTCCCCAAACTCCTCTCATCAGATTACACAGAACGTGGCCTTTAAAATACTGCATGAAAATGTGAGAACATGTCACGTAAAACCACCAGAACGCCCCGCTCTGGACTTCCTCTGAGCCGCGCCGACAAACAAGGTGCAATGAAGAACACTTAAAAGTCGTCTGTGTGTGGCCTTTTGGAGAGGGACGATGAGTCAGACCACCAAAACACTGACAGATTCAGGAGAAAGGGGGAAAAAGCAAACTGAATATAAAAAATGGGACGTTCGGTTTAGATTTCTGTTTTAGACATCTGTGTGGACACTTTTACACGCAGGGACAAAAGGAAAACTTGTGCGTCAGTTATCTTCAGTTCTATATATGTAAAATAAATGGCACTTAACACTAAGATCTCAGAACTGTACAAAATCTGTCAGGATGAGGAGGAGAGCTGCAGCAGCCCCCAGGACAGCTAAAGGTCAGAGGTCAAACCGTCACACCGGCTCCTAGCTGAGACGTGAGCAGGACAGCTGAGACAGACACCAGGGGTCAGAGAAAGATGGCTTATTTCTGTCCTCTCTTCACCGTGAGGGAACTCGGAGCCTTACGGGTCGGCGCCGGCGTCACTCACGTCAACCTGGTTGTTTCTGAGTGTGGCGGCGCTGAAACCCACAAGCAGCTGGACCAGAACCAGTTAAAGGAGAACAGTGGGGGTCGTGTGCTCCACTTCCACCTGCAGACGGATGTTTAGTAAAAATGCCACCGAGAACAGACCGACAGCTAAGTGCTCAATATTGGAAAACCGCTTCAACAAACACAGACAGGATTCATAAAAACAGTGAGAAGTGTCACTTGTCTCAGTGCCATCCACCTGGCGAACCCCTCCCCCCCTCCCTCTTAACACAACATCAGCAATGAACTGCTAGTTTACCCTGTAAACCAATGATATGACACCCCCCTTGCCTCGCCCCTCCCACACACACACAATCTCAGCCCCTTAACCCTGCCCCTTAAAAAAAAAAAAAAAAAAAATAGATACATCTTTGAAGATAACAGACAACAAATGACACCATCAAAAGTTCACCATCAAAATGTACTAAAGGTCACCAAACACGGGACCGAACCGACAGAGTTTAGAGGAAAAGAACGAACCAAAACCAGAGAAACCTCCTGTAGTGGTAGCAGGCCGCCTGTACCCAGAGGTCACACACCCAGGTTCAGGTCCATGCATCAGCCCTCCCCTCCATAAGCACAGCACCCCCCAGGGTCACAGGTCAACCAGTCTGTGCTGATAAGGCCAGTGAGGAATAGCAGTAAAGAGCAGAAAGACGAGTGATTTGTCCTTCAGAGTCCTGGAGTGAACATGAGTGCAAGCACACACGGAGCAGCAGAGTTCCACCTCATCACTCCTACTGGAGACGTGTGTGTGTGTGTGTGTGTGTGTGTGTGTGTGTGTGTGTGTGTGTGTGTGTGTGTGTGTGTGCTGGTTAGCGGGTCCTGTTGTGAGGTGGCTTTTCTGGTCACTCGCTGTCTGACAGAGTCTCGTACTGAGACATGAGCAGAGGTTTGGGTTCCTCGTCCCAGGAGCGAGCATGTCCAGGACCGGACAAGGGACCCTGGCCCCCCTGAGGGCCAGAGGAGGGGGAATGGGCTGAGACCGTCCCACTGTGGAAACGCATGGTCAGCGGGTTACACAGAATGGGGGTTGGAGTTGAACCTGCAACACACAGAGACAAAACGGTTAGAATGAGATTGACGTGTCTCCTTCAGTTCACAGAGTCAGGTCAGGGCCAGAAGATGTCTCAGACCTGCAGACAACGGTCGGTCCTCCCACACTCGGTTGGTTAGAGGAGTTCGTCTGTTGCAGTCTCCCTCAGAATGAACCGAGGACACAGATGAAGGTCTCTCACTGCCGGACTGACCTGGTCCTGGAGACTTGGCCTTACGCCCGTTAGAGCGCCCGCTGCTCTTGGACGACTTTGATCCAGCTGTGGACAGGAACCCAAACAGATGTCAAAGCCATCCGGCACTTTAAGAGTTGATCGCTACCAGCTGGTAGAAAGTTTATTAACAGACTTTCAATGAAAACTGATGGGAAAGTTGATTTCTGAAACATTAACGGACTAAAACGATCCCAGCAGGTCTCAGATTCTGGTTGGTATCTCACTGGGGGTGTCCAGGACCCCCTCCCTTATAGATTGTGTGATTCAGAGCACGTGAGACAGCTTTGTGAGGGGTTGAGACATAATTAAGACACGAGAATAGATTACCACAAAAACATTTGCATGTCCATTTCAACAACACCACATGCACCCCCCACCCCCACCCCAGATACTAGAGGGTTCCCAGTAAAGGAGCACCTTGTGAGAGTGAGTCTTCCAGCCGGCCATCAGCAGAGACACCAGAACCTGGCAGATTGGTGGTGCTGCGCTCCTCAGATGAATCATCATACTTCCCCATCAGGGCCTTTCTGATGATGGCCTCCAGGCCGATGGAGTTCCCAGGAGTCTCTGGGGCGGGGTGGCTGCGCACATTCACAGTTCCTGAAAGGAGAAGCAGAGTAAAAAGATCCCACCTGTAAATCAGCTGGAACGAGTATATGACATGTCTCATCCATCTCTAACCTTTTGTAGATCCTCCCAGAGTAAACCATTAACTAGGTTGATCATTTAGTCTGTTTCCCATTTTAACAGCTTACCTGCAGTTGTGGATGCTGGCATGTTGAAGATTTCTGTTCCAGGCTGCCCAGCATCTGAAAACGTAATCAGAGAAATCCAACCAACATCACATTTTTCTTGCTCTGTTTTAGTGTGAATCATTCCTCTGATGATGTCACACTCACTGAACTCCCCGTCATTTCCAACCACAGTCATCTTCTTGATCATCTCCTGCTTCTTGGACTTGACGATAGCCGAGGTGTTCTCCGTCAGCTTGCTGAAGAACGCTGGAGGCTGAGTGGCGTTGGGGGGAGAGCGGGAGCCCAGTCTGCAGGGGGGAGGCAGGGTTTCAGCAAATATTACACGCTTAAACTCAAGACAAGCCACCATTTGTGTGTGTGTGTGTGTGTGTTACAGGCAGGTACGTTTCACACTGACTCATTTTAAACCCATGGGAACTAGAGGCCACTGGATATGATTTACAATCCTATGCTGTAATAAACCAGTTTAAAGCCGTCGGCTCTTCTGCCAACATCTGACAATAACCTGAACTCCCAAATGTCAAATATGATTTTAATGTGTTTGTTCTCTAAACAAACAATCTGAATGCTGAGTGAAAGTCGTCTAACAGGAATCCCCTGGTTGGACAGAAGCAGTCAAAGGTGTGAGGACTCACCCCTGGTCCCCCTGCTCGTTGGGGTACAAGGCCCCTTCCTGGATGTCAGGTTCTGAGCTGGCTCCAGGAGGAGACACCGGTTCAATGCCGTCAGAAACATTGATGGGTGAAGACTTGGACTGAGGGGGAGACCTGGAGACACCACAAAGAGACAGAATTAGTTAACTATCCAATAAAAGCACACTCTACTATGGTAACATTTAGTTATCAGCCTCTTCAGAGAGATTTAAAACCAGAATCATCAGTGACAGGAAGTGATGGGGTTGTGGTTCCTACCGATCTCTGCTGCACTCCCCACCCAGACCCTCTGGATAGCGGGAGCCGTGGGCAGACTCCTGGGAAGTGGGCAGGAGCTGGGAGGCACTGGGTGGACGGGTCAAGTCTAGGATAGGTGAGCTGTGGTAGCTCTGCTGCTGCTGGCTCTGCCTGGTGTAGTCTTTAGTGATCACCTCCTGTTAGCAGCAGAAACAAGCGTTACATCACACTGATAGTAACACACACACACACACACACACACAGTCACCAGTTAATCTGTGGGACTTACACTGATGTGCTGCGCCAGAGTCACCACCCTTTGGCTGCCTTTGACACAGGGGGAGTGGGGCTGCTGTCCTGGAGATAACCTCTCTTCTGAGGGGGGGCGGTAGAGACCGTGTTGCGGAACTGAGTTGAATTAAACACACACACACACACACAGTAAAGTTAGCCAATTATGACACATCCTATCAAAATGGGACCTCACTATCGGGACTTTGGAGGACAAATAGAGTTTATAATTGTATTGTGTGGGGTGTGGAGAACTGTAACCCCTCCTATGACCAGTCACACTCACATCTTTACTGGTTTAAATGAATAATTTGCATATCTACCAGCAGAAATGATGCCAGGACTAACAGGTTTTGCATCAGTGACTCATTAGTGAAGTTATTCTGTAACTGATTTTCAGATCAGAACTGAGTTAAATTAGCAAAATCTCAGTACATCTGCAATCTTGTCTCCACAAATAGCCATAGACCTCAGGTACTGTTTAGAGCGTTTAACAGTATTGTGGATCCTAATAATGCCAGTGGCATTATACCCTCTCAGAAACTATGTGACAGCTTTTTGACCTTTTTTCTCAGATAAAATCACACAGATTAGATCTTCAATTTATATTCTTTATGTTTTAGATCCTAGTTCCTTTCCCCATTGTACAACATCCTGGTGCCAATTTCAACCGGTATCTCTGGAGGAACTATCAGTCATTATTCATCGTTTAAGGCCTTCTATTTGCCCACTGGACTGCATTCCACCTATTATCCTTAAGCAGGCTTTCAGTAGTGTTTCCTCTTCTGTCCTTCGGCTAATCAATTGTTCGCTACTCTCAGGCTGTGTTCCACAGTGTTTTAAACAAGCTGCAGTGACTCCACTTTTAAAAAGCAGAGCCTGGATCCTACTTGCCTTTCTAATTATAGACCAATTTCTAAGCTCAGATTTTTGTCAAAGGTTTTAGAGAATGTGGTTAATTCCCAACTACAGGATTATTTAACCTTAAATTGTATTTCTGAAAATTTTCAATCGGGTTTCAAGTCAAGGCATAGCACTGAAAGTGCACTCTTACAGGTTTTTAACGATTTGTTGGTCATCAGTGATTCTGGAAATTCGGCTGCTCTGTTGTTATTGGACTTATCTGCTGCATTTGATACTATCGACCATGGCATTCTGCTGTCTCGTCTGGAGTCATGTGTGGGCCTTAGGGGCACGGTCCTTAAATGGTTTACATCTTACTTACAGGACAGATCTTTCTCTGTAAACTTGGGGGCTTTCACATCACACACAGCACCTGTGACTAGTGGTGTTCCACAAGGGTCCATCTTGGGGCCCACGCTTTTTTCTTTATACATCTTGCCATTAGGTTCTATTTTCACCAAACATAACATCACCTTCCACTGTTTTGCAGATGATCTTCAGGTTTATCTTCAACTCATCCTGCCATCTGTCGCGTCCTTAATGGACTGCTTAATGGATGTAAAGCAGTGGATGTCTATCAATTTTATGAAACTGAACAACCTCAAAACTGAACTTTTAGTCTTTGGCAGACAAGATCTTGTAAATGGGGCTGTGAGTCCCCTTGGTCCCTTATCAGCATTTGTAAAGCCCTACGTAAAAAATCTTGGGGTCTTTATTGATGGTTCTTTTAAACTTGATAGACAGGTGAGTGCAGTGGTCCAGTCTGGCTTCTATCACTTAAGGCAAATGGCAAGGGTTAAAAAATATTTACCAGCAAATGTTTTGGAACAAGTTATCCATTTGTTTGTCTCGTGTCGGCTGGACTACTGCAATTCCCTCTATTATGGTCTGGAACACTCCACTTTGCATCGTCTGCAGTTGGTCCAAAATGCAGCAGCCCGTTTGTTAACAGGTACAAGGAAGCGTGATCACATCACACCGGTGCTTGCTTCCCTTCACTGGCTTCCCGTTCAGTATAGGATCCATTTTAAACTTTTGCTTTTTGTTTTTAAATCTCTCTCTGGCCTTGCTCCACCCTACATTGATGAGTTACTCACCATCTACACTCCTGCCAGGAATTTGAGGTCCTGCTCCCAGTCACTATTAGTGGTCTCAAAAGCTCGTCTCAAGTCCCGTGGGGATAGAGCTTTTTCTGTGGCTGGCCCTAGGCTCTGGAATATTCTGCCCCTAGAACTGAGGACCTCTCAAAGCATGGAGCATTTTAAGTCAAAACTAAAAACCTATTTATTTGACTTGGCTTTTAACAATAGTTGAGTTGTATATCTATTCTTTTTCATCTGGTTTATTGTAGTAGTTATTGTTCTTGTTTTATTCTCAACTGCTTTTTTTGTTTACTCTTGTCCTTTTGCTTGTGGTTTTATTATATACTTTGTTTTTAACGGCATCATTTTAAAATGTTTTATTTGGGCATGTTTTATTTCATGGCATTGTTCTGTTCAGCACTTTGGGTTGCGTGAGCAACAGTAAAAGTGCTATACAAATAAAGTTGACCTTGACCTGATTTTCTAATGAGACACAGGACCCAGAGTGAAAACTAATGAGTCATTATGGCTTTAAAATGAATGATTGCTACCTGCATGTTTGAGTCTAGAACATTAGAGAACATCCAGACTCTTGCACGGCAGTTTCATCTGAGAGGAGGAGGATGTAAATGGGGTGTGGAGGACAGGGCTGACTACAGACTCAACAAGAGGACACAAGCCCCGCCCACAGGGAACCAGACGCTTTAATATCTGTTAGCTCGCAGCAACATAAGAGCCTGAGTTCCTTTCAGCGCCTCACATTACCCTAAAGACCCTGTGGTCCTTCACTGGAGTTTGTGAATGCATTAGAAAAGCAAAGTGATGTCTCTGAAGGCAGAAAAGCAAACTTCCTGTTGTACGTAAATAAAAGAGCTGGCTATGAATGATTGATGTGAGCTCAGCATGCGCCCTACAGCATCATACACACACTCTGTAAGCAAAAAACAAATAAATCACGCTCCCAAATGTTTGATTAAGAGAAAAGCGCTGAGAGCTTTCAGAGTAAAAAGAGAAAAAAAATCGGTTTTGGTCACAGAGAGCTTCCGCCAGCAGGAACATGCGTAAGCTGTAGAAACACCCAACAATCAGTGTTCAGTCAAACTAATAGTCATTGTTATTGTAGTTTTCATTTGTTCAAAGTCATGTCTGATTCACACCAACTACAGCTATCTGCTCCCACACGAGCACCGAATGATTAGAAATCTGACGTGATACGTTTAAAGATACACCTGTAAAATTAACATGTACTGTCATACACTGTCAACTGATACAGTGTGAGACAGGTTTTATTTTGAAATATACCAGATGCACCTCGCTGAAGCGTATCTCACTTCCTGTTTGGCTCATGTAATTTCTTTAACTTCATGAAAATCTGCATGTTGCGTCTGAAAAAACTCCATGCAGAAACCTTCTGGCGCTCTGCATTCAGCCGGTGTGAGTGCTCTGACTGGACTCCATGATTTTTGGAGGCCGTACGTTCAGGAAATTAGACTCCAAAAAAACAATAAAATGTTTCTGGAGAAAAACAGCTGGATGTTTTCTCAACAGGTGGTTGGGATTTTGTTAAACAAATGTGTTTTACTAGTTGGTTATTTGTGCTGAGGAGGGACGGGTACGGGTGTACTGAGTAACTCCTCAGAACCGCCAGTGAATAATTATCCTGCTAACATGGCTTCCTGTTGAAAAACAATGGCTAATGTGGTCAGATTGGTAAATTCTGTCATTAAAAGCCAAAAGTTAATATGGCTTCTGTGTTGCTTTATTCTGGTATCAGAACTACGGTGTACATTTTAGGACATCCTCAGGTTTCATGTGTCAGACATCAGATGATAAAGAAAAAAAAACATCAGGTTTCATTGAAAAACCCATCAGACTTCTGATTAAATTGCATCAGACTTAAAGGTCTCAGGAAAAACCATAAGACAAAGATGATATTTGTGACAGACTGTTTCCTGAGATCTTTTAATATCTGTTTTACATTGAGTCAAATTTCAGTGTGCAGAAGATCAGTCATGTGACAAAGGCGTCCTATGTCTTCCCGTTGATCCCAACAGCCTTAGGTTTAAAAGGAAGCAGCCTAATGAGAGAGAAGTAGGGTGCAGCACGATCAACTCAAACAGACGAGAAGTAAACGAGGCTCCACCCTAAAGCCCCACTGGCTTCAGCTACCTTAAAGGACACCCAGGACCTTCTAAATGAAAATGTTAAGGTTTGGTGAGTTAAGCTTGATTTATACTTCTCAGTCAGCAAGTTTGCACACGCACACACACACACACGCACACACACGTATTGACGGAGACGTTTTCCTTATACTTCTCCGTTGGTGTGTCAGTGTTGTGAAGCAATTCTCCGCCAGGACAGCAGAGGGGTTAGAGCTATTCTGGGGTAACCTGCCATCATTGCCGTCACGTCTCTAGTGTGTTTATGTTGCATTTATGTATTTCAGAGAATTTTTAAAACAGACAAATTTGTCCTCCACCTCTTCATGCAGTAACCACCTCTAAACTCACATTTCCTGTAATTTCCTGACACAAATAAAAAGTTTTCTGCGTATCTTTGTACTCCTTCAGTCACGGGTGTACAAACGTTTATATAGTCAAACTTTCAGCAAGACGTTCTTCAATCTGCTCTGTCTGTCGCTAGATCTGTTCAACTCTCGTTTTATTTTTTGAGGGGGAATGGCGGTGCTGTTGACGAAGCAACAACCCCCCACCCCCACCCCCAGGTGAATGATTACCCAGAGTGCACCTGGTCTTTAAGTTTGTGAAGAAAAGTTAATAACAAAATTGGGGGAAAAGCAACAAATTGCAGCCCTGAAATAAAAAAATAAAAAGTAGATGAGGTAAACTGATTCCAACCCTAGCACACAGCGTGCAACAGGCCACAGACTGATGAGGGAAGGTCTGGGTGATGAGCGGGACCCCTGAGATCCAGAGCGTCTTACTATCAGTGGTGCTGCTAGGAACAAGCGAACCTGTCTCTGGCATTCCTGTTTCACAAGAAATTTGATAATAATCGCGTTTATGAAGTTGCCGCAGTCATGGTGGTCTTACCGAGTGATCGGAGCTCCTGTTCCTGAGTGGACATCAGTTTGTTTTGAGTCTTTTCTCTACTAGGTGTACCGCTTTCCTCACGGCCAGAGGAGTTATCCGACTGAGGAGGCAGCAGGTGTTGGGGGCGGACTGAAGGCGGGGGATAGGAACTTGGATATATTCCTCCTGGGTTGGGGCTGGACAGCTTGGGGTCAGATTTACTGGAGGCCCCGTGCTGCTCCTGCGCGTGTTTGAGTAGACTCCCCCGGGGTTTGCCTCCATCGCGGCTCGGCTCTTTGGCTACACTCGAGTCCATGGCAGGTGTGTAGCCTTCAGGGGGCACACCTGCCTTTGGGAAGGAGCCAGGGTAACCTTGGTAGGGGGATGAGCGTATGGGCATGGACCTGACAGGATGATCAGCACACATTAAAAATAACAACACAACAATGAGTTAAAAACATGTCAGAACGGTGAGAAATTTACCGTAACACAGACGAGTGCTCGCTGACAGAAATGCTTTTGCCTCCCGTGTGCAGAACGCTTGGCCTCTGCTGCACGTTGTCCTGAGTTCGAGGAGACACGGGGGACGGCTGGTGGCTGTAGGGCTGGGACGCAGGTCTGCTGCTGCTGCTGGACAAGCCTGCTTCTGTACCTGAGAAACATAAACTCATGAGATTCTACAACCAGAGACGTCTTTCATCACATTCCAGGTAAGCTGCTGATAGAGGAAAGCAGATGAACAAGAATCTCTGTGATACCTGGACGCCAGATGGGGGCGTGCTCCACGTTGCCCAGAGTCCCGCCCTTCTCTCTGTCGCGATCACGGTCTCTCTCTCTCTCCCGTTCCCGATCTCTTTCCCGATCCTTTTCTCGCTCTCTGTCTCGTTCCCTTTCCCGATCTCGTTCGCGCTCCCTCTCACGATCCCGTTCCCGGTCTCGATCTCTTTCCCGCTCACGCTCTGAAGAGGACGAGGATGTACTTTGCATTTTGTTCATGTGCGAGGGTCCGACTGGAAAGAAAAAAAGTTAGACCGCAAAGCAATAAAGATGGATGCTCACGATAAACGAATCACACCTGGGGAGATAGGCGAGGTGTTGTAAGGCCTGCCCGGGAACGCGGCGCTTGTCCCAGGGATGTAAGTGATGCGATCCATTGGGGAGCTGGCTGCCCCTGCAGAGGGAGGGACCATGACAGGTAAATGTGGCACCTGAGAAAGATCGATGATCCCTGGGGAGCAGAAGGAAGAAAACAAATGAGAATGACCAAACATCTGGTCCAGATGTGCTTTTCTATATGACCACTAAACAAATTTCACTCCACAAATATGACATCATGTTGTTTCAAACCAGAGAAGACTAGATGAATAATTATTATGAAATAAACAACAGATTATCTGACTTTTAAAACAACTTCAGAACAACTTCAGTCCTTCTGGTTTAAGGATGAATAAACAGCTGGTACCAGCACTAGAAGAGCTTCTATCCTACAGAGCGATCTGAGCAAAGAAAACAAAAATGTACGAGGACATCTAATTATGAACTTTTGTCTAACCAACACTCGAAAAAGCCAGACAGGGAGAATGTGTTAATGACCAACTGTGGCTCAGAATTGGCTTCTTACATCAGATCATAAAAACATCGAGTGCCTTTGCAATCTGGGCCCAATAGTTGCAAACAGAAGTAGATCCGTGTCTTCAGATCCTCGCTTTAAAAATGAACGCCATGTCAATGATTCGTGCAGAACAAACACCTCATGTTGTCTCCCTGAGCCAACTTTTACACCTCTTAACTTTAAACCGTAGTTTCAGATAGATTAATAACATGTAAACATGTCTTACTCTAACTCTAATTCAGCTTTCCAATTAGCCTAAGCTAGCTGAAGCACTAAATCAACGGTCATGAGTTTTACCGCGTGAGGCTACGGAGTAGGACAGGGGCAGCGTCTGGTCTCGCGGGGTCAGGCCCCTGAGCAGGTCTGAGCGCTGGGCGGCCATGGCAGCAGCTGCAGGCCACTGGTGCATCTGCTGGGATGTGATGTAGTCGTTGAACAGAGTCTGGCGGTTCTCCAGGGCGGCCGTGTCAGGATAGCCACGGATGAGGTAGGGGTAATGGTGGGGATAAGCTGGATTAGGAGTTAGGTGGCGAGGCAGGTAGTAGGCTGCAGGGTATGAAGAGTAAAGGAACTCATTAAAACTAAAACATTCCATCAAAACAGCTCAAGCATAAATAAAAGTTTGGTTTTAACTCATCTATAAATTATCTCACAGTGACAGACGGAGGCTTTAGTTTAACTAGACAGAATCAACAACTACCAACACCCCAGTGAGCCCCAGTATTAGACTCTGGATGTACCTGGGTCAATCGGGATACCGCGGGGCAGCGCTGCAGGATCAAAAGCTATGGGGATGGGACGGTACATGTCGGGAGCTCCGAGGCCCTGCAGCAGACGCTCGTAGGTCTGTGGATCTGCTACACCTGGGAGGGGCGACTTGGTGGCACTCATCTCTCTGGGAGTCGGGGTGGCTTTACGCTCCTGAGGAGGATTCTTTCCAGAACCTGGAGTTAGGAAGACAAATAGTCTTTTGTGATTCAGTAACGCATTTTATTTTATTTGTCAAAATTAAAATCTCAGTCTGGGCTGTGTGAGGTCAACTCACCCTCGTGTTGCCTTTGGCTTGCCTCCCTGGGCAGCGGGGAGCCGCGGTGTGACGGTCCTGGATAAGGAGTCCTTAGGTTGCTTTTGTCCTCGTAGTTCATGGGGCTATGATGGGCTTTGGCCCCCTGCTCTGACCCCAGGGTGAGTGGGGAAGAGCGGACTATGGGGCTCGCCGTACTGACCACTGCGCTGGGCCGACCTTTAGGCCCCTCCTCATATCGACCCCTCTCAGAGCGCATGTCCAGGAGGGGGGCTGGGCTGTGGTAGGATCGTGGCGAGCTGGCTATAATGGAGCGGACATCATGGCGTTTCCCTGACCCAGCTGCGTCCTGCTTTATGGGCATTTCCAGAAGAGAGAGAGACAGAAATGAATCTACTAAGAAGGACAACTGACTGGATAACCTCCGTAAGCTGCATTATCGGGTGTGTACCGATGATATGACCGTGTCCTTGGCAGGCTGCCGGGGTTCATTGCTTGGAATGAGGTGGATGGAGCGTCTTCCCTCCTTCACAGTGGGCACGACAGTATCTCTGCTTTTCATTGGGTCAGACAGAGAACTGACCCCGCGAGGAGGAGACGCCTCTCGCTTCATAAGCTTAGTGTCCCTCCTTAAGTAGCCATCCTGCAACTCTAGATGGCGAGGTATACCTGAAATGGGAAGAAAATAAAAGCTTTATACAGGAATGAAAAGTCCAACAGCATCTGAGATTAATGATACATTTTGGGGCATCCTACCTTGTGAGATGGAGCCTCGGATGTGATGAGCATCTTTGTAAGGTGTGTGGTGTGGACTGTCCCGATCATGAGGCATGGCTCGACCAATCAGACCTGACACACAAGTGGAACGTCAGATTTAAGACTTCAGTCAAAACGTTTAAATTAGAGTTTGTGCAAAATATCTAAAAGTGGGTGTGTCCAAAATAAATGGGGTCACGTAAGGACCTGTCACTTTGGTCGGGTCCTTCCTCAACCGCCAAGACGGGAAGAGAGCAGCTGTGAATTTGGACGGTCTAGCCTTCATATTCATCACCACCCATACCTCAACGTATGTCCTGTCGCCTAGCAACCGTGAGGGCCCCAAACAGAAGATAAAACTAAACTCAGCAGTCACACGTGAAGAAGTATGAGACCTGCCAAACAAGCTGGTTTACTGGGACTTTTCTTATGAGTCTTGACAATAAATATCCATGGATGGATGGATATACTAACATTTAAAACTGTTATCCTTTCCCACTCAGTCCACCATTATTACAAGAGAAAAACCTCCAGTTCAGGCTGCAATGAATCCTGGGATAACCTTTGCCAATAAGGAAACATCAGCCCCATTCTTGAAATTCTCAATAACAATTTGGACAATGTTTCAAACACAATCTCTAATCAGGTCATGTCTTACCTTCACAATTGGCTGCAGACAGAGAGTCCCTCATAGGCAGACCCCTGCTTCCCTCCATGACATCATAGGAGCGCTTCAGGCCTAACATTTCCCCCGACTGCCCTGAGCCTCGACCCTCATCTTTGGGGGCCTGAGACGGCGGACCTACATATGACAAAAACACATTTTAAGGTTGAGAGAGTAAGATCTTGACATGAACAGTTTAGAAAAACCCTAATTGTACGGTTAGCTGGATGCTAAACACTGTAAGATGCTACTACGGCTGATGCACTCACGGTCGTATGTGAGGATGTGTCCACTGGTACCCTCGTACACCACGTGTCCTTTAGCCAGAGCCTCATCCCGCTCCCTCTCAGCTCTGCTGGAACTGTCCTCTGTGATTAGACGTGTTATGGTTCCCTTATACAGCACATCAGCTGGTGTCCCCTGTTACAGCAATGAGAAAAGAAATCAGCCATGATCTTATTATCAGCAGAAGAGGTCTGATCTGGACTGCGGCTGGGTCACCAGAAACCACATCACCACCTGCTGACTCCATTAACGAACCTTTTTACTGTCAAACTGGGTGATTTACATCCTTTAAAGGGCTCACCTGTTTATAGAAAAAAATCTGAAGCTTTTCTCCACTGAAACTTCCCGTGTCCTGAAATCCTTCGCACCTAGCTCTGAGGCCACTGAACACTCAGCACTGCCTTCCTCAGACTTTAAATAAAAATCTGTCTTATTAACAGAAATACTACAGCTATGGACTCAATCTGGGTTGCAGAAGGATGTGGAACCGTTCAGACCTCACTTTAACTCATTTTTCATCTAGGACAGGACAAAAGAGAGTCTAAGATATAAAAAAGATATGCCAATAACAGATTTTGTAACATTCAGATGATAGTTTAAACACATGTAAACAACAACTAATTAAACATAAAACAAACATTTTCTAAGTGAAGAGTCACATGACACAAACATGAAGAGACAGAGCTCAAATAGTGAACAAGAAGAAGTGAACAAAATGAGTGTTTGTTTTTTTCAATCAAGCATTGATGTTTGAAAATGGAACCGCAAAAATATCTCTGGATGCAGCATCAGCAAGCATCCAGTGGTCATAACTGAAAACAATGGAGACATTGTATGACACCTGTATGTTTTTATCAACTTGGAACTGAAATTGGAATTGAAACAGAATTTGAGTTGAACATTCCTATTTATAGGGCGAGAAATGTTTCAGGAAAGCCTAGGTCCTTCCACATCTGCAGCAAAATGTTGAACATTTCCTCAAATTCTCTTTTGAAAGGTGACTTTTCATTGGAGCCATAAGACTGAAAAGTAGAATTAAAGTAGGTGAGTCAAAGAAACAAGCACATAATAAAAAGGCTGTATCTTCGGAGCCCCCAGTGCTGATTGGATGTTGCAGAAGTTGCTAAAGGCAACAATCATACCGCCTATATACAAAGCAGCTGAGTAGTCAGGAGCACCTTTACACACTGATATGATGTATAGGTGTGGTTGTTGTAACTACATACAGGATGTTTATTTTAGTACTAAACTGTAAAACAGAAATAAGAGAACAAGGATTATAATAACTAAACAAAGATCTAGTCCCATAAGGAGCAGAGCTGTAATCACCTGGAAGGCGGTAGATAACAGGCAGCTTAGTTTAAACCTTGAATCACTTCTACTCTGTGCATGAGTCACTTCTACAGTGACTGGTTAGGAGGTGACTGCATGACTGGATGGAGAAAGAGAAATGGTGTAGCGGATCAGAGCACACTTCTAGTCTGTTAGCTGTAGCTTTTCCTACAGGTGTTCACCTGAAAAGGATGAGCAAGGTGTTTACAAAATCAAAAGACGATGACTAAAGCACTCCGCAAAAACACTAAAAGACAAAAATAATGCATCTCTGCCACATCCAAGCATGCACGCACGCACGCATGCACACACACATCGATCTAGATGCTAGTTAATAACAGGACAGAAGACATTAGACCATCCACATGTGTTTAGTGGCCTTCCCTGCTCGTTTTCTCTTCTCTGCCAGTTGGATGTGAAATTAGAGCGGGCATATCAGTGACTGGCTTTAGCCAGCATCTAAAGTACTCAGATAAATAAAAGAGGGAACAGATGCGGTACAGTGTGTACCTGTTGCTATGGCAACAGAGCCATTCAGAGCTGTGGTTATGTCACACAGCCACAGAAATCTAGCAGCTGCAGCACTTCGTTTGTCTCATGACCTCTCACCAGCTCTGCTGCTCCTACGGGTGAACACTCGTATGCAAACAGGCGGTTACATTTGAGTGCTTGGTGTTGTGTGTTCAGGGGCCAAAGATTGCATCAGTTTTTGGGAAACTAGAGTAAACCATTAGAACGTGTGGGGGAGTTTTAGCCCAGTTTGTGTCTCGCAGTTTGAACCTTAACACAGTTTTCAGTGTTGGTTTCAGTTCAGCATCAGTCAGCGGGTTTGTGGTGAATCACATTAACCTTCCTCTACTGCAACAGACGTAGGAGAAAACATCATCTAGCGCTAAAGAGACCTTTAGAGTACCTTTTCTTGCTCATTTGAATGAATTTCAGGTGTTAGAGGTTTTCAAGACAAAAAAAAGAGGAAGTGAAGAGTTTACCAGCTGTCTGTTGTAATACACTACTCATACTTATACGCCGTCAGCAGAATAGTTGTAATGCTCAATGCTTCAGTCTTCCCTACCTACTACAGCATCAGACACCATCAAGCTAAAAGCATCTTAGAGAGACAGATTAAGAACTCCAACATGCAGGTTAAACACAGAAGACCCTTCCTGTCCATAGATGGAACCTAAATCTAAACAGACTCCTAAGCAGGAGTCACTATAACATTTAACTACATTTGCTGCTGAGCTCACCTGTGTAATGGAGCCGCCTCGGTAGGAAATAGCTGAATCTGGATGGATTCTGGTCCCTGGGATGCCTTTAGTGATACTACCTCCCTGGACGGCTAGAAACAAAGAAGGGAATAATAAAGAAAACAATCACAGACGGAAACAGAATGTGAAACACCAAAACTGTATCACTGTAGTAGAAAACCTTAGATGTCCTCTAGCAGCTCACGCATAATGGTAGACTTTAGTTTCACATCCTCTAAAGCCCTGTCAGATTAGACTAATAAACTAAAGTCACGTCTGATTTAAGCAGAAATTTAAGTCTAGCTTGATTCACTCAGAAACCACCAGGTTACTAAAATTATTTTTTTATATTTCAAAGAAAATAGAAAAACAAGAAGAGATTCAATTTGATGAACCCAGGGGGTAAGGTATCATGATTGGGTGAAATTAGAAAACCAGATATAATAAATTAAGTATTTTAGCACAATTGTTTGATACACTGAAACAGGATACAGATGACTTAAGAAAGTAGCGCCAACACCACTAAGCAGTTTGCTGAACTGAGGTAATAAGAGAAACCTCTGAAGAATTTACCACGTCCTGATGAACCATCATGAGCTGCTCCCTGGGAGGACAGATTATCAGCCTGGGAGGAGGAACTGTGAGGGGACAACTGCTCCCGCTTCACCACCGGGAAACTTCCTGCTGAGCAACAGAGATGAGACAATAATGAGACAGATGAGTCCAAGATGAGATGATGACATTACAGTTCAGATGAATGTTAAATGATTCATGAAAAACGACTGATGGTCTGAGTCAGTTTTAATCACCCGCTTTCTTCTCCATCCAAGACAACCCCATGGATGTGGGGGGCATCTTGGTGTGGTCCAACCCATGAGCTGGACTGTGTAACTGCACGGGGGTACCCTGAAAAACAGACATACCCTCCAGATGATTAAACAGCGGTAGTTATACAAATAAAACTCAACAAATAGCTTCTAAACATGACAAAAAGATAAGAGATATAAATTCTGTTCATCTACAATAAAACAACCTAACATCTCTACTGCCTGACCTGTGTGATGGAGCCTCCTGGCTTGCTGGAGGAAATGAGAGGTGGAGGCTCAGGCATGGTCAGGGGCCTCACTGCTGCTAACCTCACACTATCCTGGGGTAGGCCGGAGAGTGAGGGGTGGCCGGCTGGCTGGAACGCTGGAACACAAAGACATTGTGACTTAGAGAGTATTTAATAAAGATTAGAAAGAGTAGAGCAGACAGAAAGGATTACTCACGGCTGAAGGGGAGCAGGTGCTGGTCATGACTGATCTTGGCCATGTCTCGTGAGGACATGGGGAACGGAGAGAGAACTGGGCGACCCAGGTTTGAGGTCCTCGGGTCATCAGGGCCCAGTGTCTGCTTCTTGATGTCACCGTGCGGAGAAAACGATCGGGACCTTTCTGTAAAATCCAACACATGGAGGGAGTCAGAACCAAGACACAGCAAAATGCTCGATGTTAGATCCCAGAAGCCATTTGTGTAAACTGCTGCTGCACCACTAAAATGATCTTTTTACCAAATGTATTCAGACACAAGAAACAGCTCATCACCTTACAGCTCTAGTGGAAACCAAATATGACACTGAATCCTCTCAGAATCCCTTCATTGCGTGCAGACGCACCACCTACACACCAACATCTTGCTTAAGACCTATAATTTTAGCGTTAAGAATTAAGAGTCCGTATTTTCATCTTTCTTGTAAGAAACTTTAGTTAACCGCTGCTGTGTCCAGTTGGTCAGGAAGAACACCTCTCTTTGTCTGGACTGCAGATTCACATTCCACAAGCTCACACTAAGTCCACTGAACTAGACTCTACTCCCTTCTGGGTCAACGGCAATACCAGGACATTTATCAGCTCCCTCGCCGTGAGTGTCCCAGAAACACTCGCAAACACTAAACCCCAGAGAAGAGACTCAAGGTCAGAGATGGTAGGAAAGACCTACTAAGTAAAACTAGATCAGACGGTTCTAAAACTGCATGCTGGGGAATTTTATCCACCTCTGCTTGCTAATCATATCACCCTTCCTCTTATCTGGTATTAGGAAATCCATTTAACAAAAACGGAATCGTGCAAACAAATGTGGTTGTGTCCACTAGGGATCTCTGGAAAAAATATGAGGAAAAGGCTGAATGGAAGATTAATTTATGGAGAGGATTCCCTGCATTTGAAACTTTACCAGCTAAATGAGTCTGTAGGATGAAAGCATACCATCTTTTTCGCTGATGGAGGGGCTACGGGAGCGAATGTGAGGGCTGGTGCTGATAAGAGCCTCCCGATCTCTGTCGGCCTGAGGGGTATAAGGCTGCTGTTTGCCCGGCTGGCCTAAGAGCTGCTGCTGCGGCTGTTTGACTTCCTGGGAGGACTCCCCGTGAGCCATGGTGATCTGTTCCTGGTACAGCGCCAGGGCATGATGGGGCTGCACTGCCTTCCCACTCCCACCCCGCTGACTGGCCAGCACAGAGGCCTCTGGTGTCTTTACATAGAAGAAAGGGGGGAAAAAGAGGGTTACATACATGCAACACATAAAACAAACCCATCTCTATGAGGGGTTGACATATGGTTAGCCACATACACTATCTGATCAACACGATAGGAACTACACAGCTCTTCTTTCTTGCTAAGCTAACGTTTCACTAATCCCTGGCGTCTTATTTCTTCTTCTTCCATCATCATCCTCCATCTGGTTGCCTTAAACAAATATGACTTCACAGTTTTATCTACTGGACTGCTCCTTATGTAAGCAGAGAGATGGGGATAGCATGGATAACTACAGCAAAAGGAAAGTGGGGATGTGCTGCTGTTTGGAGTGGGTTTTTTTACACTAAACAGTGTGAAAGAATTTCTGAGGCTAAAATTTAAAATTTCCTTCAGAAAAAAAGACATCCTAAGAGATTGTTTGGAAAAACTCACAATTGGTGGTATGGTGGCAGCTCGTTGTTTGAGCCGCTTTAGATCCAAGGGCTTCTGCATGGCAGATGAAATGACCCCATCATGAGAGTAGTTCAGTAGGCTCGGCCTTGGAGAAGACATTCTGGAAACACAGAAATATGTCAGTGAAAGCCTTTCCTGTTTACTGCCTTTGCAAACCAATGGGGTACGTCATCATTTAAAACAAGGAGCTTTACGTTGTTTGCTTTGATTCCCTGAAACCAAACTGGACGATCAAAGTGAGAAGAGAAGTCCAGTCAGTGATAAAACCCCACAGAACCTTCTAAGTGATCAAACAATCAGGACAACCAGAGATGGTCTGAAATGTTCAGAAGCAACTTGGTGTTGAATAAAAGGTTTTCATTTTTATTATCACTCAGGTAAACATCTAATGTGTGCTAGCTAATATTAGATCACCTGCTATGTCATCACTGGATCATGTGATCACGACTGCAGCTACAGCAACAAAAACACGAAACGGAAATCCTTCCCAGGGCTACGATTTGTTATACGTGGATAAAATAACTGTAATAAATCAACCTGTTGCTAAGTAAGCAGTTTTATACAGACTAGCACAATCGATTGCACAGCAGAAAACAGCATGCTCACATAAAACATCCCATTACAAGCCTAATTCTGCAATGGGACAAAAACTAAGTCAGGTTACGTGTTTAGGATAACACTAACATGTTTATGTCACTGGTTTAACTACTCTTAAGATCATTCAAAGATAAAATGTAGCACAAAAAAGCCATTTTCTATTCAAACCGTAGAGGAAAGCAGACGTGTGGTTTGTGTGTGTGTGTGTGTGTGTGTGTGTGCGTGCGGGCGTGTGTGGAGAAAGTGGGTAGAATGTCTGTTGACAGAACTTGAAGCTGTGGTGAAGAATAGCAAGCAAAGAACAAACAATTTTGTGCCTTAGGTCTACTGAAAACACAGCATACATTCAATCAAAGACACACATTGATGCATGTTGCACAAGAATATGTAGGCACATGCGAGCACACACACATGCACACACACAATCCTCCTCTCCAATTGTTTGCTTTGGCACAGAGGGCAACATTTCCCTCCGCTCTGCCAGTACATGCAGTCTGCTGTCATGGAAAAAAAATTGAACAAACAGCGTGCTAACAGGACTAATCACTCCTCCCACGCACTTTGACACCCATTTGTTCTGGCCTCATTCACAGACACACACAACATACACTAATGGTAAATATATGTTTCATTCATACAGAGAGAAAAGAAAATCCCTGGTTGATAGAAAAGAGCAACCTGTGGTGCATGCATGCACGCACACACACACTTACACGCGCACAAACACACACGCACATGCATGCACGCACGCACACACACACGCGCACAAACACACACACGCACATGAATGCACGCACGCACACACACACGCACACAAGTGGTTTGACAAATATGGCTCCACTGCTGTACAGTGTAGCTAGGCAACTAATACCACTTCAAAACCCTCCCAGCTTTGTTTTCTACTGTTTGCTGTGGTAGACCAGAAAAGTAGGACGACAAAAAGGAAACTCAAAAAGCAAAAGCCCTTTGACACAAATAATCAGCAAGGCCAAAAATGTCAACCGTGAAAATCTGCAGAAGAGACTGAAATATAGTTTTAAATCACTCAAGCTGTTTCTTCTAACAGGGTCATTTACCTGTTTTTGTCCGTGTCCGTCTCCTCCACTTCGTCTGCGCTGCACGTGGCACTAGAGTCACTGTCCCCATGAGAACCCGTTTTGGTTGCATGCTCCTTCTTGGAGCTCTTGGTGCAGCTTTTAATGTCTTCCTTCTCTTCTGCTGGAGGTTTTTTATCTGCAGCATCGTTGGGTGACACCGACTGCTCCTTGTTGGACTCCCCTGTCTCAGTCTTTGTCTCAGTCTTAATAGCTGAATCCACCTCCTCCTTAACAGGAGGCTTCTCATTCTCTGCCTGACCCATGTCTGATTGGGCCTCCTCCTTTACCCCGATGTTGGAGCTGCCCTTAGACCTGCTTGAGCCTTCCTCTTTAGCCTTGCTGTCCTCAGACGAGTGTGGCGAGGGCAAGCTGTCTGTATCGGAGCTGTTGTTGGCTCCACCTGGTAGAGACACGAGACAGAAGGAGACACTGATCAGGTCTTGTACTGTAAATCATTTCATGTCCTTTTTTTCTTCCATTTTTTTTCTCCACAAACTCCATCTGCTAGACCAGATTCTTCTCAGTGCCAGCCTTCTGACTAATCAGGTTTCAGCCTGCAATAAGGGGGAACATAAAACCAATTGGGATGATGAATGTAATCTCCGGAGGATTCAATGGTCCACTGTGGAATATGGTATATGCAGAATGTTTCTGTAAACAAACTAGCAGGTTTTCCATCCCACTTTTTCTCTTGTTCCAGGTCCAACTCACCAACACAGAGTTCATTTAATGCAGCTGAAGTTAGCAGCTTATACACAGACATCTATGGATGTACGTAACTAATCCCTTTAGTGGGTCAAAGGTTTAACTACGCTGAGCTGACTGAGCCTTCAAACTTGCTATTTCAAGACAATAATATCACGATAATATGAATTATTTGAGCCTGATTCTGATGCCAGGATGAAGTTTCCAGAGGACGTAAATTCTGTTACTTTCTGGAGTACTTTTGAAGTTTGTGGGTCCATCTTTTTAAAATCCTTTTGAAGACGAATCAGTTAAACGTTTATTGTTGAAAAAGATGAACTGTGGGATACAGGTTAAATAAAGTAATGTTCCTGGTACTGGCTTACCTTCTCCATCCTCAGGGGCTTCCTCTTCATTACAGCTGGCTCCTGATCCCTCCATCTCCTCCTCCTCTGCAGCGTATGTAGCACTGGCCTCCTCATTCTGGGAGGCTTTTCCCCTTCGACGGGCCTTTCGTTCTTTCTCCTGGGTCAGAACAAGCACATTCTTAATAAAATAAACCACAGTGATAGTCACATTCCAAAGAAAACTAGAAACAATCTTCCAGCACAATGACGTGGAAGACATCTAAACCATTTTTTATTTAAATTAGCATTAGCAGGCAGCGCTCCAATTGCTTACAGATTTCATTTTATGCTGCTGCAGGATCTCGTCCAGTTTCTGTCTCTTCTTGTAGTTGAAGTAAAAGTTTTTGCACTGTGACACGGTTTTGGATCCCACCATCTTGGCGATGGCGGACCAATTCCTACCATACTGGAGAAGGCCTGGAAAAACAAAGAGGACAGGTGGAGGGGTTAGGAACCAGCAGGAATGAAACCGACACAGATGAACAGAACTCTGTATGCAGCTGTGAGAGTTCCACTTGCTGCAAAGACTGAATTTTGCTTCATAAGCTTTTGTAATGATGGCGGCGTCTCCATCATCTCACTATACAGCTGTCAAATATGCAGCACAGCCTGTTAGCTGTGTGTGACAAGGCCATCCTCCCAGCAGCAGAGTGACCTTAAACTGCCTTCACACAGACAAAGAACAGGAGTAAAAAAAACCAGAGGAATGATGCGGTAGGTGGGCCGTCAGTCACACAAATGACATCACTAACTCCCCCCCTCTGGGGGTCACTCCGTGTCATATTCTAACTGAATCTGATGTGACCCAATTCCAAGAAACCCAAGCCCTTTACCCAGCCAAGCACATGATTGTGTCTTACACAAGAGTCAACAGGCACCCGCTGGGCCAGAGCTGTGATAGATCAACCTGTCATGAAACGCGCACACACACGCGCGCACGCACGCACACACACACACACACACACACACAGTGTGTGCATGCTAACAGCAGAGATGTAAAGCGGTAGTGAGAAAGCATAAAATGCCCCCCTCGTGGAGTCTGCTGTTAGCCAAAGGCAGCTCATTTACCAGTGTGTGTTGTAAGAGGCTTAGTTTACACCACCCACTTGTTTCCTGTACCAGCCTGCTTCTTGAAAGGCTGTTTGGGGGGATGGGGGGGCTGTGGGAAGTGTTATTAACAGGCACAGAGCCAACACGTCTTGGGATAACCTTGGACATGAGTTCAGAGGTCTCTGCATCTCATTGCTTAATGGAAGTCGTAAGACAAGAAGAACTCTGAGCTTCAGGAGGGGACAGCTGTTTACAGCTCAGTGATTTTATATTTATCACTAAAGCTCAGTGAGTGGTGAGATTATTACGAGCTGCAGCAATAAAAAGGTGGAATTTCTGCAACAAAGCTGAAAATTTGTTTCTTTTTCTTCCCATCCATACAGACACTCATATTCAGGACAAGACATAAAAGTATCTGCCATAATGATGATGAATTCATAAAAGTTCAGTCCAGCCATCTGTGTTAGCATATGTCAACACTCATCCATACAGCAATGAAGGATAAAACATCTCCATTTAACAGAAACTAGTGAAAACAACATTATTCTCTGTCGATGAAATAATGCTGGGATAAAAGCGCTGCCAAAACAAGCACATGTTATTTTAAAGTCTGAGCTTCAGATGGTGCACACCTACGACCAATTAGGTGTTCAGGTGGAAGGTTTTCTCTCTCTAAAGCTGAAATAATCGCTGGTGCCAGAACAAGCATCATTCTGTCCAGGAAGGAAAGAGACAAGTTGGTCCAACTTTCTCAGAGACGACACACACAAGCATCTATCAACAGGAGACACACTCCCCAACCTGACTAAACGTACCTGTTCACTAAATCAGACTCAGATTTAAACACACAAGCCATGCAGCATGCTGTGAAGCTGAAGTCTAACCAGAGAAGTTCATTAACTGAGAGTCAAAGGTCACGTTGTTATAAAACCTAGCAGCAAACAGTTTATTCCATCATGTGCAAACAAATAAAGGCACAATCCCAAGCTGGTGGACTCAGGGAGTTAGTAGCTGGAGAAATACACATGGGGGAATCATCCAATAAGCAGTAGCCATACTGAAACGGGTGGTAACTTCACACCCAATCACAACACTGCACTCCCATTAGCTCCTCCCAGAGAAAGTCCAATCAACACCTGGTCCAGCCTGAAAGTTGTTGTTCCTGTCTGTCACATGCCTGTCACTTCAGCCGTCGTTTTGTGGCCCTGCTCCGGATAACGCTATCACTCCGTCTGATCTCTAGAGGGCCAGCCAGGAAGCTCTTCTGGGCCGGGCCTTCCGATCCGGAGCAGAGGAGATGAAAACAGCCCAGTCTTGGCGCTCTTCCTGCCAGCTGACTTGATACTTGAACTGGTGTCAGGTTGAGATACTCCAAAACGGCACATGCTCCCGGCCTCTCCCCTCCTTTCCCTTTCACCGTGTCCTTCCTGCGCTTCGGTAAGTGCTGGTGTGTTCTTCTCCGACGCGTCTCTCCCCAATGGCGGTCGTCTGAGAAGACTTCCACAGGAAAGTGGGACTGTGGGGCGGCGCTATGTGCTCAGCCTTTCTCTCCCTCATCTGATCTCTCTTCTATCTTTTTTTCTCCTCCCTCCCTCTTTCCGTCAGTCTGTCCCTCCCCCTGCCTGACTCTGCCAGCAGGCACAGCGGCACGCACGCACACACACATATGCATGAGTGAGTACAAACTCGCTGGAACCCCCCTCTCTCTGTCTCTCTTGTTAATACTCTTGCACACAGACACAAACACACATTCAAGCAGTCCAAGAGTAAACAGAGAGCAGCGAGGGAGAGGAAAGAGATAGAGAAAGAGCACGGCCACCGAGCCAGAGAGACAATAGAGAAAGGGAAAGGAAAGGATTCAGAAGTGGAGAGTAAGCACCGAGAGGAGAGGGGGCACGGGGAGCAGTGAGGGAGTTGATGTTGATACCATGAGAAAGCATAAAGGCTTTCACATTTTTCCTGACTGACCTGCTTTTCATCTTGAATGTGACCTCTCCAGTTTATAACAACACAGAGTGAGGGGAGAGAGAGTGGCTGGGGAAAATGAGGCGTTTGCCAAATCTTCCACAGCTCCTGCCAATCTGGGCCGTCGCCATCTCCCGACCCAGAGACAGGAGCGAGAGATGGAGCAACAGCAGAGGAGAAAGACGGAAGATAATACAGCAGCCTCTACCTGCTGCTCCTTTAAATGGGCTCCTCCTGCAAACAGTGCAGGGACCATTATCCAGCTGCCTGACTGCACCCCAGCAAAGCCTGGCAGATTAGTGCACTTACATAAACCCTCGCCAAAAAGTACAGCACATGCAACCAAAAAGCACGGACACGGTGCACACAAGCACAACCTTTACAACACATCCTGGACATGTACACACACACACACGCACTGGGGGATGTGCACACAAGTTTAACACACAAGCTTCCAAAATCTGGCTGTCTGCTGTCGGAGTGCAGCGGCCTCATCAATGCTAGGTTGCTGATGTCCTGCCAAGCGCTATAATGCCATTATTCAGATCTGGTTAGCTCAAGGGATAAATACAATACCGTCAGAACACCGGAGCCTCCTTAAAACGTCTACATATGGAGCACATGCCATAAAGATCACTTGCACAAGCTGAGGGGTTGTTTTGGACGGAGAGTAGACCTTGTGGTAGGTGAGAATTCAGAACTGGTGAAAACACAGAGCAGCTCCTCCTTCAGCCTGACTGGACTGAAGCAGCAGTTCTGTTTTTATGGTTACATAAGCCTTCATAGAAACCCTGCTTCGGCTGAGCTGGCAGGCTAATCCTCCGCGATGGAGTGCCCCACTAATCCCACGGCAGGAGAAAGGAACTGAAGACATTAACCAGGATTACTACACAGGACCGTGTTCAAGCGGGGCCACGACCAGTTATCACAAAATAACCTCTCTCACACACACACACACACAAAAATGTCTGCTTATGCAAAACTTTTTTTGTACAACACACTAAACAGCCCAAAGCAGAGGAACACTCAAGCTTGCAAAGGGCAGGACATAAAGAGCCACACACCTGGTGACACAGTGTCCACAAAATGTCACAAAGCAGCTGTTCCTGCAGTGAAGATGTGCCGATATTCAGAATTTTGTTCTTGACATCACAACAACGACATATTTAATGACAGATCAGATAAATCGGGCACAATCAGAGATGTAGTGTGCAGAAGAAACGTCCACATGTGAGGATCTCATTCAATCAGTAACTGGGGCTAATGCACTGCAGGTAACCAGATAAAACACACTCACACTGAGCTGGTGCTAGGAAAACAGCCAGAATGTCAGCGACCTCAACAAATCAGCCATAGACCTCTGGGTAATCTTCAGTCAGAGACAATAAACAGCCTGAGTTAATGACTGCTGCATTTGCAGGGGCTGGCTGATAAGAGGCAGACTTTACGACCTCTTTGATAGAGGACAAGCTGCCTTGACCCAGAGAGACAAGGAAACGGCTCCAAAGAGCAACAAATACCTTCCAGGCAGAATAAAAAATGCATGCAGAGACACAACCCTGCAGCACGTGGTGGCTGCCGCCTCACTAACAGGAAGTTACACCCGCATCAGTTCCTTTTGTGTTCAAACAGCGCCTACGCTGTTAATGTTCTTTAATTTCATAACTGTGCTGCACATTCAATGAAACAAAGCTACTTGACTCGCGCACAAACACACACAGAAAAAGTTCACTTTGCTTTACCTTTCTTGGCAGTTTCCATCTCTTCTTCAGTCCAGCGAGAGCTCTCATTCATTTCCAGATTAACTGTCAAAAAAATAGAGAACCACCAAGTTAGAGAAGGTGGCAGGAGGCGGGGGAGTGGGCAGCTGTCACAAAGTCAGTTAGGGAGTGACTGACAGAAGGAAAGGAGGGGAGACGTAAATTAAAGAAGAAAAATACATAAAAGAGTTGGGGGCAGGGCGGCTCGTGCTGTTTGCTGGTGAGGCACTGCAGCATGGGTTGCTAAGGACTATTTGTTGGAGGAAGAAGGAAATCCAAGGAGAGAAGTCCGTTAATGATTATAGACATAACAACTGGCTTCTGTCCCTGCGTAGGGACACAATGGAGCAGGAGCACTGATGTGTCCTCTATAGGACCTGTGAAGGGCACAGAGGGCCAGTTAGCAAGTCTGCCAGCTGGAGAAGAAACAGTGGCGGGGTGGGGCTGCTGAGCCCCTACAGCCCCCGTCACCTGGGGATTCCCTGTGCCGCAGGAACAAATGTAGCGTGCACACACAACTGCTGATGCATCAAAAGTCCTGTCCTGGCTTAAAGCAGGAATGTTCATGTAGACATGGCTGAATTACCATCAAAAGAAAAAAAGAAAAGGAGACCCAAGAAAAGGAACACTGCCAGCAGAGAATACCTGTCCATAACTAACATCTGTGTGCTTTACTTCTCCTGTCTGACTCCACACTCTACTAGATGAAGTCTAAACTTACTGCTTTACTCCTATCATGTAATTTATGTGTGAATAAAGGTAGTGAACACAGGATGAGTGGTGCAGAGAAGAATGAGGACAAAGGAACAACAGTACACTCTTGTGGTGAGGGACAGGAGGCAACTACTCCACCAAAAGGGACCAAAGGTACACATCCTCCTAGATTATCTGTTAATGTTCCTCAGCATTTCATTTCTCTGGACAAATGCAAAAAAGGAAAAGGCTTTGATTTGCTAGCAATTTTCTAATGTTACTAATTAGCTTTATAATAAAGCAGGTTCTCACAGAACTTTTTTAAACATGTGCATCTAAGTCGATCTACAGCAATAAATTGGGGATCTTTATCCTAGTTTACATGTACGTTAGAAAACTGAACTCTTGAAAGAAGTGTGTTCTACTCCGCTACAGTAGGGGGCGACATGCGCCCTTTCATTTCGGCATTCTTCCGGTTAGCTTATTGGAAAACATTAATAGTGAAAAAAACGCTGGCAGGACTGAAGCAGATGAAGTAAAAACAGGATATGCAAAATGGCTGAAGTAATGGACAACAACATTGTAGCACAGCTTATTTGGTACGTATTGTGTTACACGTGTTATTTGTGGCGATATCATCAGAAAACCGCGTCCATGGTCTCATCACTTCCGGAAGGTGAGTGTCCAACCAGGACCAGCTTGACTGAGCCGTTTACATGCAGAGGAAGTCGGTTTCCCACCGCATTATCTGGGTACTTATTAGAATCAGTTTGCCGCGTTTACAGGCATTTTAAATAAAACAACTTCAATCAACATAAGTCAATAGTTCAGTTTTCTGCCGCTGCATGTAAACGCACCGACTAAAGATTCGACCAAAAACTCTTTTTGTGACGTTTGCCGGCTTCAACCTTTTCAGTTAGAAAAACACGCCCTGGCTAACCTGATGTTTACGGAGTGTTACGTTACATTTAGGACAGATGAGTGATATGGGCGAAGCAAACTGGCCTCAGACTGACCAAGCTCGTTGTTGAGCGGTGGCGTGGTGGTCTCCTCTCCTTCACTGGTCATAGAGCGGGTAACACGGCCTTTACGGCGGCCCTGGCTGTTAGCGGTGCGTCTTCCCTTGACAGCCACAGCAGGCTCTTTGTCCTCTGCATCCTCTCCAGAAGTATCATCCCTGCGTTTAAGAAAAGTCAACACAATTAGCAGAAAAATAAATATGCTGCTAATAATGTGTGTATTTGCCTGTAATGTTAGCAAAACACCTCATAAACCACTAAATGGGTTTTAATGGAACTCTCAGAACATCTTAACAGAATGAACATCTACAACTGATTACATTTTGGAGTCAACCCCATTCAGGATGGCCGCCACAGCTAATTACTGCAGCAACTGCATAAACGGATATAACTTGATCAGTTTTACAGATACTGAGCATATGTAGAAGATGCTCAGAATATGTGGATGGTATTGTTTGCGAGATTACACATACATGTGCGTCTAGGATATCTAGAAAATGTTAAATAGTTTTGGTCAATTTTCTGACACACTGAATTTAAGGTTTTCTTATCTGTGAGACATGATCATCCAAAATTACAAGAAATAAAGGCTTGAAATATTTCACCGTGTAATGACTCTATATAGTATAAGTTTCACTATCTGAAGTCAATAACCAGTTATATTTTATATTTCAACTGCGGCTCAAAAAAAAAAAAGAAACAGGGATATGCTTTCCACCCAAGGATTACTAGGGCTTAATGTAAATGAAGTTTATCTTCAGGTTATGCATAATAAACTGAAAAACAGGGCTGCACAGTGTGTCAAGAATGCATCAATGTTGCAATGGGATCCTAAAAAAACAAACGCAGACTAACTGCATGCAGAAAATACATACATTTGGTAGGGCTGTAACAATATTGGCAATATTGCAATATCGTCGTAGTAAAATGGCCACAATATCGTCGTGGTCTTGTCACAATATCATACAGTACGTCTTGAGGTAAAAATAACACTTTTCAGTCCGCTCCAATGGAGCATAGCAAGGTAAACTACATAGACCATGATCCTTTGCTTCTGTGTCATCGGCCAATTTGTCAATGGGAGTGCGTGCAGCCCACAGAGCAAAGATGAACAAACATGGAGTATGGAGGCTACAGTGGTGACCGCAGCACGGAGGATTCCAGTCAAAGTATTTTATGTTGAGTCGTATTATTGTGAGCATAGCCACAATATCGTGAGCCTCCACACAATATCGCAATAAATATCGTATCGTGAGGTTCATATCGTGACAATATCGTATCGTCAGATTTGGATATTGTTACACCCCTAATATTTGGCAATCAGATGGACTCTTACTCCTCTAAATACCCAGCACAGGAGAGTGTTTTTTGCATCCAGATGACAGAATATGTGAGTTTATCAAAACTGGTGTTGTCATGATGGGTAGGGTTAGGTCTACCCATAAGACTGAAAAGAAACACACAATTATAAAGAATTATTTACCTCCCTAAGTTATCGGTTTTTAAATCTGCAATAGCAAATTTGGCAAACAAATTAGCTTAAAACATATTTTCATGCCTCTTAACGTTCTAACATAGTATACACGTTTTGGACCGAAAGTAACAATTGGACCATCCGGTTATCGGTCTCGCCGAACCGCTGCACTTCCCTGGGTCTTCCACTCATTACACATTCACGTATTTAGCAACAGAACACCACTGGTGTGAGAGGTTCTCCGCTCAATAATATCAGAGAAGGAGAAACAGCCGGCTGCTACCACTTCAACTTTAGGACAAACTACCAGAGTCCCAAAAAGAAAAACACCATTTGAAGTCACAGACAACAAAAGATGTTTGGACCTAGAAAATGGTGACTGATGTTTAGCACTATCTCGTTTCCTCTGGCAATGCAGGTTTCCAGTTCCGTCACAAGCGTCTCAGGGAAGATACCTGAAGGGAGGGGTGAGTGTTCCGTGATTGTGTTTGCATTCAAAACCTAGCTTGTTCTGTAGATTCACTATAGCAGCTTTAACTACATGAAGAAAATAGGTAGCAATGTGCATTTAGTTTCCTAAATAATAATAATTACACAATAAATAAACAGGACATGTCAAAAGTCATTATGTTCAATAAAAAACAGTAAAAAATATTTCATATGTTAACTTTTTATTTGCTCATAAACTGATTGGAATTTGGATCTAAACCCAACCTGTAAACAACTGCAGCCTGATATTTATTGGAAAACAACAATAATAAATTATTTTATTAGCTTTGGACTCTGAGCTACGTTTGTATGCTTGAGAATGTTGAGTCAAAAAGAAAACGGATGACAGCTCGTTTCTCTTTTCTCTCCGTATCAAATGATTTTTAATTCTTGACCATAACAATAACGGTTCCAACCGTCTTATTTCTTACAGGTAAAGGCACATTTGTTTTCCTACTACTTACAACATCACAAAACATTAACTATGGTGAATTAAGTCTATGATGTCCTCTACAAGACTCTTATTTTGAAGGATTGCAGGACGTTCTTCAAGAAGCCAAAAGATTAGACTTTGCATTTTAAATATATCTAATTTTTCCTTAAATGACTCAGTAAAAACCCATAACCCTCAGTGAGAATATTGATGACAACCCAGAAGAAATACAGTAGTGAGCCCAACAGAGTTCTCTTCCTCTGGCGAATCATAGTACTTTACCTACTTTAGACTATTTTCTGGAAAGAGTATGTTGACTTATCTCACATTTTGACTTTTCTTGACATTTTAACCTGAATCTGACAGCTCTGCCTGTAGGCCTGAATATGAATGACTTTTAGCCCTTTGCTAACAGGCTAATCGACCTAGCGCCCCGGCCAAAATGAAGATCTGGATCTTAATCTCAGATTAGAATCAGGACAATCATCCTTTTATATTGTTGTACAACCAGCATATAAGCTGTTAATTACAGGCTAACATGACTGGTGCAGTATTCATGATATTTAACACCAATAGCTAATGTGTATTTGAAGTCTCTGGGTTTTTTGTCTTTACCAGAATAACACTGAAAGGCTAATGTAACAAGGGATGTTCCCATCACGTGTTTTTTTTTTTGCTCCCAATTCAAGTCTGAGTAATTTGATTTTGAGTATCTGATGATACAGATGCCTTAGAGATGCAATAAATTAAGAAAAAAGGAGAACATACCAGTGTTGTCCTTTAAGTGCTTTTTTTCCTCATCATTTATGTATTTCTTCCTTTCTGTATTCATGTCATTTCCTTTGTTTATCTGCCACAAAACGTCACTCGTTCACGAAGAACACTGATAAGAGATTTTTTAAAATTACGAATATAGCCATGTCACTCATATTTTAAATTGTTGACTCAGTGTGCGGCTGTTCTGAGTGATGCACGTTCCCGCAACAGGGACAGCACAGCATGTGACAACTGGCATTGTGGCTCAAGTAGGGTGCAAAACCCAATGTCTGCAACCACAGAAAGTCATTAAGTGTGATGAATATATTGCTATCTTGGCATTTTGGCTGTCCGTAGACAAATTTGCTTTTTTAACGCATCTTTCAGTGTAGGCTGGCTATGTGTTTTTCTCCAAGTTGCTGCAGTGAACACAGCAAGGTTTGCTTTTAAGGTGGCGTATCAGACTCTTAGTGTTGAATGCAGCTGTACCATTTCCACCATTTTAAATGCCCAATTTGCAGACACTATAAGCGTCTTTTACACTCCCTTGCTGTCCAGTTTTAAATATATCCAAACTACAGACATTTTTGCTCTCCTGTGGTGACAGGTTAGCTCTGTGTTAGCCTGCTAGCTAACAGCTACATGTTATGGTGTCTGAATGCCGTCATCTGTAAAACAACAAAAATGTATGTAGAGAAACGTGTTAATATTAAAACTAAGCCATTGCTATTACGTTTGAAAATATAAAGTTATGTTTGTTTTTTTATAAGGTTAAATATGATCTTTTCCACCCGATTCCTTTGAAAATTACGTGATCAGAACCAAATTCCCATCACATGATCAGATCAGAGCATCCCTAAATGTAATTATTTAGTAAATGTCCAAGTCAATTATAACTATAGGGGAGTAACCACAGCCATCACATGCTTGGTGCTGATTGGCTGAAACACTGCAGTGGCATTGGTGCAAACAACCTAAAAGCAGCTAAGTTTGTGTGTATTTAAAAGGTTTCTGTGGACTTGTGAGACATAATGTGAGTCTGGACCATATACCAACGTTCTTCCATTCCTTTTATTCTCAAGGATAATTTATTGAGTGTCAGCAAAATGGCATGCCAGGAGATAGCCACTGAGCTTGAACCTCTTTGCTCTTTCATTCATCTTCCTCCTACTCTATTAATCTTGCTGAGGGGAGCTAGAAGAGCTCTAAATATAGGCGAGCCAGCTGTGCCAGGGGTGACAGGCAGGCAGCAGGGTGTGCAAAGAGTCACAGAGTCCCCAGGCCTTGTCCCAGAGCAGGGAGGCAGCAGGCAAGGGTTCGTCATCATCATCATCATCATCATTATCATCATCATCTTTTCCAACCCAGCTGCTTATAAATATGAGCTGACATTGCTTGAAACAACTGTAGCGTGCAGCCTCAGCTGACAACATAATACAGGGCTTGAACAAATGCACGGACACACACGCACACACAATTTCTTTACAGGCAACAGAAAGCAGCAAAGATTCCATCTGTTGTTTTGCATCCTTTGTTGACTTTCTGCTTAAAGAGATCAATTTACCCACCTGCCCACCCACACAAACACGCACACACTCCCATACACACTGACATTTCAAACTGACAGCTACTTTAATTACAATGCTTATTCTTTGACATCAAAACAACTCAGAATTATAAAGAAAAAAATCCATGGGTTTGATATTTGGCGTCTTATCGAATAGAATGAAACAACGTTTTAGTGGATGTGGGAAATGTTTTCGATCAGCTTCAGCTTTTGCCCCTTAGGCTGTGTCTGATTTTCTAACGAATCATCCCCACGGAACACAAATCCTTAATATGCCAAATTAAATACATAAACAAATAAAATAACAGCTTACTTCATTCCATCTTCTTTGTCCTCGGCTTCATTTTTCTCTTCATCCCGCTCTCCTTCCTTCTCCTTTTCCTCCTTCTCCTTGTCCTCCTGGCTGCTCCGGTTTACTTGTTGCTGCTGCTGCTGACCATGCTGCATTTAAACAGTAACAAGGTACATTACTTCACAAATAACACAGATTAATATGAAATACAGCATGTTAAAGTTTAGGAGCTAATCAGTGGTAAATACACCAACTCTCTATTCAGTTAAGTCCAAAAAATGCTGCACTTTTACTTTGGATTATAGAATATATTTATTGCGAGCTTGTGAGCTACTGAAGCAATCGCAATGCTCCAGCAGGTTTGCATGTTAGGACCAATGCATGATGGGAAAATCCCCTCAGCCTCTCTTCCTACCCTGATGTACTCGTCTCTCTGGGAAAATGTAGATCTGAGTTTTCTTTCCTGATTGAAATGCTTCAGAATTTGAATTAGTTCAACTGTTGAATATTTTAAACACATTTTCCCAGATTGCAAATATTTTAGACTTTTTCCAACCACATTTTCCCTGGCAGTTCACTACTTTACGATGAGTCACTGCTGAAGCAAATCAATCACTGAAGATTTTTTTTATCCTTGTAGAAACTTTGACCTCTTTTGCTAAATAAAAATCTAGGTGTTGATATTTGTTCAATGCAGAGTAGCAACAGTTTTCTCCAGATACACAGACTGAGAGGACACTTTGTAAAGGACATTTAGGACGTCACTGCAGACATCAGAACATTTGTGTGACTGGGATTTTCCCCGCTGTAGCTTAAAGGAAAAAAAATCTTTTAATCACAAATTAAATCTGAGTTTCACTTGTTTCAAATCCAGAACATGTTTAAATTTAAAAGAGGAAAAAAATCCCACAAATTATCAGCTGAGGTAAAACATAACAGGATACGAAAGTTCAAAACGCAGCAGCAGATTTCTGCTTCGTAGCTGCAGCTCTTTAAGCACCCAGAACCACTTCCTTACCAGCTTCCTGCCAGTCTGGGCTTTCAGGGTTAGAGTTCAGATGACAAACACAATCAGACCTTAAATACGGACTCATAATCAATTCATTCCTGCACTTATTTCTAATCTCTCACTGATCAGAAAACACAGAAATGAAAAGCATACGTCAACAAACTAGAAATGACATAGAGATAATATGAATTCTTTAACATCCTTCACCTCTTTTTAAAGAAAAAAACTGACGGAAAACAAATGAGTCACATGATATTTTAGTCTCCCATGATCCAGACACATTTACCTTTCCAAGAATGAGACAAGCAGTCTCCACAGTAAAGATCTGCAGGGTGTCTAAACATGTCTACCCGAGCTGAGTCTAATCATCTAAGTTTGTCTTAATGTAAGCGACACACTTTCTGTTCCTCTCCGAGTCCCTTCTTCTGTCAGATTTGAGCGCCAAAGTCACGTGGAGAAGAAACAGTAACGGATCTTTGATCGTTGAACCGTACCTGGCTTCTTCCTCGACGCCTGATGTTCCTTCTCACTATGTTCTTGTAGTTTTCATTCTTTTTGGTCAGGTAGTAAAAGAGCACACACTCTGCCACCGTCTGAAACGTAAAATCACACGTCACTTTTCACCTTCAGGATCACTCCAGAACAAAGAAACATCACACCATACCTTTCTCTCTAGGAACGATGCAATCAGGCCAAAGTTTTTGGGATGCTGGATGAACCTGTGTGAGAACAAAGCTGATCAGATGACTTCTGTACGGGGACGCTCCATAAAAGAAAAAGACTGGTGGCTTTAACAACAATCGATAAACATCCTGTTTAACTCGACTGCACATAGTAAACATTTAAAAAGTGCCGTATAATATATTATGAAAACCCACAGCTGTCACTAATGCAGATGTTCCATCTGAGGAGGAGACTGAAGCTCTTTGTGTGCGGAAATCCTGAAAGTCACCAGTTTTACAGTGAGGTCCTGATTTGATTTTGCAGCTCTAACCGACCTCTCTCAATTCTCACGAAAGGGGAAGATTCACTTCCTTATTTACAACTCAATGACCCTTTACTGATTACGCAAACTTCATTGGAAGTAAGCCAGAGATTGGCTAAGAAGAAGCTGTCAAGCTGTTTGTCCAACAAAAATTAGTGAAAGAATTATGGTTAGATTTAGCTTACTTTTCTCTGAAAGTGTCCTTCTCCTGCTCGCTCCACATATTCATAACCTGACGATCCTTGTAAACTTTCATGGGGTCGTCCATTAGTCCATTCATGTTGATGAACTTGATGCGCTGCTGCTCAGCGTCGAACAGCATCGGAGGGATGACCGCCAGCTGTCGCATTTGCTTCTCTGTGTTCTAGTGAACACGCATGAAGGAGAAAAAGAAACCAAAACCCTGGAGTAAATGGACTGGTCTCAACTAAGAAACTACATCTGTTTATAACACACAAACACACGCACACACACCATTAGAAATGTGGATGCTCTCTAAATTCTTTAAAATAGAGAAATGTAGTAAACTCTATCTTTTTACGTACGGCAAATAAATCATATAATCCTTTTCAAAGTGATGAGACCTGATACTTTTAATTGCTCCTGTAAAGGATTGTGTGTGTGTGTGTGTTTTCCTTTGCACACATGCAGTTTAAAAAAAAAAGAGCTAATCTTAATTTGACCTATTCATCCGCGTTAACACAAACCACACAGAGATGGCCCATTATTCTTGTTTACACAGCTGTGCTTTGGTGAGCCAAAAAAATAAAATAAAAAATAAAACATTTAAACATTCAGTAATATTTGTATAAAATGATGGCATTGGATCACAAAACCCTAAAAGTATATCTTTCTGTTGACATCACCCAGCTCTACCCAGGTTTAATCTTAACACAGATCCTCTTCAGTTTAGTTACTTAAATAAATCTAATAAAGAAAGATTTCGCTTCTTAAAACATGAAGTGGTTTCTAATGGATGGTGATAAAAGAACGACGGAGAATATTTGTTGGAATAACATAAAACATTCTGAACAATCACATTGTGAGAAACTGATTTGGATTGATTTAAATCGATCTTTAAATCGAGCATGAACGTTGGACACAGAGATAAAATAAATGGTTCTGTTTTGTCCATTTGAACACGCCTCACTTCTCCAGACTCAACTGTATTTTTCTATCTACTTTACTTTGATTTCTGAGGAGTCCAACGCAACACAAAGCTGATTTTCTAAATGTCACATGCATTTCATATTGGGATTCCACACATGCTCTTATGATCCCAAACATCTGCTAGGAAACCAACAAAACAAAACATTCATTTATTAATCTGCTTTATATTTAGTTTTTTTAATCTTTTAATCATGTTTTAATTTGGATGTTTTTGTGACTTGTTTCTGTGAAAGGTGCTACATAAATAAACTTTACTTATTCAAGTTGCAGTGCTGAAATCTGCCTGTTCTCTGTTTCCTCACCCACTCTCTGTCCTCTTGTCTAGGTGACTTTAGGCTCAAAAGTCACAACTATCATTTTAACAGCTAATTTTCAGCCATAAATATTTATTTATTATAGGTTTTGTTTCAGCTTTTAAATGAATCATGGGTCATTCTGCCTCCACCTGGAACATTTCCCAGCTCAGCTCAGCTTTAGCAGCTCACCAAAAGCAACGATGAATCTTGTACATTTAACCGGGGGTGTCCAAACCTCTGAAGAAAAGGGCCACGAAAATTTGATTTTATTTGATGGCGATTTTTGTCTATGGCTACTCCTCAAAATGGTCCAAAAAAGGAATATTATTAAAAATCTGAACATAAACAGACAACGACAAATTCATTGTTCTAGAAATACAGTCAGGGGGTGTACAAAACCACTCCAAGGGCCACAAATGGCCCCCAGGCCACACTTTGAACATATCTGATTAATCCCGATTCATTTACTGAATTTCCTGGTCGCTATAGGCGTCATTTTTACTTTCTGCAGCCCTGAATGCCAGTTTTCTCTAACAAACATGCATTTAATAGGCTGCTGTTCAGATAACGGATCACTGAACAGAGTTCTGATGAGTCAGGACTTCGGTCAGTCTGTTTTTGTGTTTATGTTATTAGAGTTGGGATGGCGTCTGAGTGCTGTGCTGTGATTACTGGTCAGGAGGACTTGTGCTTTCTACCAAACATGAGCTCTACTGCCGGCTCCTACAGCCGTCTGCTTTTAAACCGTGCTGCCAGACTGCTCATTAGCTCAGAGGACAGCTATAATGTTTGTTGTTCTTCATCTTGAGGGAATGAGTGTTAGAGCCAAGCGTCATGGTTCACCACTGCATGAGGTTATAGCGTTTAATTCATTCGCTAAATAAAGATCAAGATACATTATGAAGATCATCGTTTTAGGAAACAACGCCCAGCCCTGGCAGAGCGATCTGTGATGCCTTTACACCATCTGAGGTTATTTAACAGAAAGAGCTCACCTCGTGCTCCGATATCCCATCAATGATTTCAGAGACTTCATGTTCGCTGCGGGCAGCAGATGAGGTCAGGCCTCCTCCTCGCTGCCCAACACGACTGCAAAAGTAAAAACAGACGACTCATTACTGACAACTACACATAACAGTGACTAAGCTACTAACTGGAAAACGTTCAGGGATGCTTTACAACAGCAGTGGTAATAAGACCAACACAAGGACTGAGTCAGCTGAGAGCCAACATTATCTCACCTCTGCATTCGCTCCTGCATCTCCCTCTGCTTGCGGATTTCAGGGAACTGTTTCTCATAGTACTCCCGCACCTTGCTCTCCTTGGCTCGGCGCCGTGGGTTGTTTTCAATGCGCTCTACTTTCTTCTCCCAGGCTTCCATTAGCTGGTCATAACGCTGGCAAAACTTCTGCTCCTGATAGATCACAAGCAGAAAAACATCTCGTCTATGGGTAAATAAATACCAACATGATCATTTTCAGCCTTGTTTTTGACCTAGAGATGCATCAGTGATGAAGAAATAAATCTGCAGGTGAGTAACTTGATTATTGATCACAGCTTTAGCAGAAGCTCACATTAGATGCTCTGTTGAGAGAACAGCCTTTAACCAAAGACCTTCCATACAGAAAGTCCATGTTTTTTTTTATCTTTCTCACAGGCAGCTTGTAAAGCGTCCCATTAATCCTGGTGGAGACACGACCCTCAGTGGGCTCATAAACCACGAGGCGATGTCTCCCCACATGGAGCTACCACTCCCACTTAGACACAACATGAACGAGCAGCAGACAGACTTTAAAACAGGTGTTGGGTTTGAGCTATTCTTCCCCACATAAACGCCATAACAAACACAGGCTAGTACTTTCTGATTCGTGCTTCTGATTGAGGATTTCTAGGTTTAATAGATTAATAATGATTTTCAGTGATGTAGTCACGTTTGTAGCCGTGCTCTTTGTCTCAGTCTGAGTCACTGCCAGGCAAGACCAGACCGATGCTGTGCTGGTCCTTTTGTAGCGTTTGGCTCACAACAGACATAACATTATTCTTTCACATGACAGCATGAGAAATCTTTTCTATTTGTTTTTCTACAGCTATCGCTTCCCCAAGGCACTGTGCAAGTACTGACAACAGATCATGCCCAGAGCTTTTTCCTTTTTTCCCTCCTCTCTGGCATGTCTAAAATGGACACTCACTTCAAGGAGCAGCTGGCCCAATTTCACACAAGTCATCTGTCATGGGCAGAGTCCCAGCTGAGAGTCACAAATGGAGTTTTCTACTTACCCACTGCTTACGAGCATGATTTCTTCTTTTGAAATACAAGATGAGCTTCTTCCTCATGGCCTGGTTTCTGCAATAAGAAAAGTAAAGTGAAGAGATCGGACTGATGGATGAACAGACAAACGTGTTTAAGGCGAGAACATTCAAAGAAAACATCAGACAACACTTAAGGTTTTATGGCATATGTTACATTTTATATCCAAATATATGACGAAGATCTTTAAGCACGTGCTCCCTACCCTCAGCACTTTGTAAGTTACACTTCTTTGCCTTATGAATAAAACACAAACAAGCTCACTTTACATCCTCACATAAACACAAACAATGCGGGTCCTTGAGTGCAGCCGCTCGATAAACTCAATCTCTCTTCAGGGTGGAAAGGAGAGCCAAACTTATAAAACTTGTCTGTGCTGGGAACAGCCAGACACGCAGCTTCAAATAAAGGTCAGGGCCAGTAATCTCCTAAGGCGGCCACTCGGTTTGTCTCTTTCTTTGCTGCAAGACAGGGTTTTATTCCTGACACTTAATCTGTCAGCTGTAAGGTCATGTTCTCCCCTGATTAATGTAATCTTACTCTACATTAGACACCTCAGCTGAGCTGCAGGTTTCCTCCGGACACAGGCGACGACAGACATCTGTGACGGAGACTTCTTGTTGGGTATGAACAAAATTTGCAGATGTCAAGATAACAGCGATAGTCTAGGAGAGATAAACATGAGCCACAACCTTTTCCTTTTAAAACAAGATGTAAGATGATAAAGTTGGATCTAAAAAAGCTCGTCCTCTGACCTACATAAACAGCCACACACAGACGAAGCTGAGCAGGAAAAGTAATGGTAATAAATTCATCTGCACACACTGGATGTTCATAAATTAAGTTATAATGGGTGAGAACTGATTTAGAAAGGCAAAAATGGGCCTGTCAGAATAAAGCTCTTTTAAGACAGAGATGGTATTGTCCTCTGCAGACCAGATGGCAAAAGCCAAGACTAGCAGCCCTGTAACCCAACAAAAGCTTCCCTTTGTCCTGCTCCAAGGCCGGGCCGTTTCTGAGATATTGGAGAACACTGTAATTTGACATAATACTTCTAAAACATGATGGCTCAAAGATTCATTATACGCATACTTGTGACAGATGTTCTCCAGTGGTACGGCCACTCTGAGCAAAAGCTCCAACTTCAAAGCCCTCACAGCATCTGCATGAGCCAGGGATGTTGGCACATTTATCATCAGCTGACTGTGTGTGTGTGTGTGTGTGTGTGTGTGTGTGTGTGTGTGTGTGTGTGTGTGTGTTGAACTGGGATGGGGACTGAGAGATCCACAGAGATATTGGTAGTCATCTGTGTAGGCAGGGATGAATGCCAAAGTTATCAAACCAGTTAACAAAACAAAGGAGTTAATTGTGCTCAGTTGAACTGACACACTGGTGTTTAATAACACACACAAAGGAGGAATGAGAGAACTTTTCAGTTAATTACTTTGAGGCAATAATACTGATCAACGGCGCAGGGATCAAAGACAGTGAGGACAGCAGTGTGCGGCTAATAGGTCAGATATGTCTTGTGGTATGCCTCCGAGCCCAAACCACAGTGCCAATGCTACTAAAACCCTTCTACGGCCTTTTGATGCGTCTCATAAGCCTCACTGATTGACACTGATGTCTAGTTGTCATCTCCCTGCTCTCCTTAATGCACATATCCACTAAAATTAGAAAATAATACAATGTATTGACTTAAACCTTGCTCTAAGATGCCTACTGCAACCAGTAAACGTATTTGCCACAAACACATTTAAATTGTTCCTTTAAGATTTTTTTTTGTTATTGATGCTGGAGGGCATGTTTTGTCACATTTACAAAATGAGAAGTTATACCAAATTAAATCTGAAATAAACATTTATTTTAGAAATCACAGCCTTAAAACAGAATGCAATGATTGAACTCGATGTGCCAGATATTCAGACATTAAATTTAAAGGGCTTCTAGAACATTTTTTTTTACAATTGGAAACTGTTCTTTGAGTCTCTATATAACACATGAAACTTTGTTTTGGCTCAAAATAGGCCAGGAGCCCTGATAAAAGAGAGAGTGTCCACATCAGCATAGCCTAGTAGTTTTCCGCACGCAACCTGATGATTTTTCAGCACTCTTCCCAAGGAGGTCTGCCTCGGGCTGAACTGGTCCAACACACCCACTGCGAGACTGATTGGTCGGCTCAAATTCATGCCTACCATTAGGGGGAGCCTCCGACTGGCGGATAGAATCAGCCAGCGGGGGCTACCCGCTGTTAGTGCCAACAATGAGCTAACACTAACACGAGCCAACAGATAAACTACGAAGTAAAAAGAGCCACACTGTTGGACAAAAAATATTACTTACAAGTCGAGTAGCAACAAAGCCAGGTCACCATCAGTCTATGATTTTGTAGCCTCCAATAGCTCCCTCAAACAAGTGTAGGCCACTCTAGTTTTAGCTCTTTGCTTCGCCTCCAAAGACTCTCTCTTACTTTTACTTCCAGACTCCACCATGATGCTGACCAAAAAATGCTAAATTCTTCTTTTTCATCTTTTTGTGCTTTTTACTGACAGTCGGCAAACTGAAAATGCTAACTGCTAGCCTAGCTATTGGAAGAATAAACAGAGGTAGATGGATATCATATCATATCATAAAGCCTATGAAATCAGCTCTGTGGTTACAATGGTTTTTCATCACAGAACAGATTTTAGTTAAACTTTTAGAAGGTAAGATTTGGATGTACATCCACAATTGATTTGTCTTTGTTAGACAATCCGATTCAACATGGCACCCACTGCTAATCAGCATTAGCAAACACAAAAATATCTATAAATCAGTGAATTTGGCAGATACGATTAGGTGTAGTCGTAGCTGAGAGTCATTCACAACACAAACTCTTTGCGCTAACAGACCATGTGAGTCATCCCGTCTGTCTGATGACAAAGTATCTAATGAAACACTCAATGGATCTTTAAAGGGACACTTTGCAACTTTTTCATATATTTAAATCATTGTCTTGAACCAATATGTGCTAAAATTAAACTAAACCATTAAACTAAATTGTATTGGAAAAAGAAATAAAAAATGTGATTTTTTAATCCTATATTGTGAAGGGCATATTTTCTCGCGAGCTCACATGTGATATTTCGGCTGTCTCGGACGCGCGCGGGACTGAGGAGCGCGTTCATTGGTGGAAGGAAGCAGGACGCAGCTTCAGCGTCTCGCTCCAAAACAACAAAAGTTATAACTGAACCCGACCTGGCAGTGACCTACGGGATCTAACCGTGTATTTACGAGCCGGAGCCTCATGCGTAATGGCGTCCTCGTTTGTTGTTGAGTTGGGACGAAAGCAAGCTCATCCAGGCATCGGCGCTTATGCTGTTGTGAAGCTGGAATACACACACCGATCGGCGTTTTGTCTCCCGTAACACGGATTATAACATGAGTCGTCAACGGTAAGACATAATTTATGCGTTTCACGTTATGAAATGAGCTTTGTTGGGCAGCAGTAGCTCAGGAGGTAGAGCGGGTTGTTCAGTAATCGGAAGGTTGCAGGTTCGATCCCGGCTCCGGCCAGAGAATGCTGCTGTGTGTCCTTGGGCAAGACACTTAACCCGCCTTGCCTGCTGGTGGTGGTCGGAGGGACTGGTGGCGCCAGTGCTCGGCAGCCTCGCCTCCGTTAGTGCGCCCCAGGGCAGCTGTAGCTACGTTGTAGCTCATCCCCACCAGCGTGTGAGTGTGTGTGTGAATGGGTGGATGACTGATTGTGTTGTGAAGCGCCTTGGGGGGTTGTAGAACCCTAAGAAGGCGCTATACAAATACAGGCCATTTACCATTTACCATTTTGTTGTGCTTGTTGTGGTTCATATTTGTTTATATTAGGCCGTTGTGCCGACACATACGGCCAGAACTCAAGTTCTCGTGTTGGAGTGCGCATGCTCGTGGGGTGCGTGTGAGCTGGTTTAAGAAGGCAAGATTAAACAAACGCGTCAATGTTGAATATCGGCATCTCAGCCAGTGAAAAATCATTAGGAAACCATTATAGACATGTTTTTAAGTGGAAAAGTGAAGATTTCAGGTGCTGACCCCTTTAAAGAACCGAAGCCAGTAACAGGAGCAACCCAGAAGTTATTTCTTGTACTCCTAAGAAGCCAATGCATCTTTTTGTTTTACTCTAATATCGGGTGAAGCAGGCTAGAGGCTAACGTTGAGCTAACAATGCTAATGGTGAATTAGAAGTAAATAGTCGGTTCTAAAAATATCTCAAGCTACTTTTTTAATTACCAAGAGTGAATAATGAATCAATCGTGGCATTTTACTTCCTTTAATGAGTCGTTTAGAACTTTAACAGCAAGCTAACACCAAGATGGCAAACAACACTTCCTGTAAAACCGAAGACAAACTACCGTAACAAGTGTTGTAAGTGCTCCCTACCATAAAACACCCAAGAGTGCTAACACCAGATATGACAATGTATTTATTTACTAATCAACTTACTGTATACGACTCACCTTTGCTTGTCATCTAGAATCTTCTGGTGCTGATTCATAACCGGAAACAGCCATTAAACTCACAGAACGAAGAGTGAGGGAGTGATATTTTTGCCTAAAATATGTACTGCAGTAACTGCATTTGACCACAGGATGTCAGTCTTACAAATTGCGCCTTTAAAAAGTCTCTGAAATTAATAATTCGATTTAAAACTGATTTAACTTTTGAGAATAAACCAATCCAAGATGGCCACCACATCAACCTTAGCCAACACAAAAATGGCTGTAATGACTATGAGGATACTGAGCTAAAATTGGATACTGAATGCAAACGGATCAAACTGAACTCCTGTTGCTCTTTTCCATGTTGACGCTTTTTCACTAAACAATCACACTGATCTACCATCACATTTATTACACCTAAGCAGGTGTGAAGGACTCAACATAATAAAAGGGACCATGCACA